>JAAGKR010000261.1:55341-72776 GCA_011419295.1 Clarias macrocephalus
ACAGCCTCTTAAATTAAATATGTAACGTTTCTCTGGGCGAGCCATCCATTTTAATTTTATTACTTGCATGGGGTTATTATTAGTTAATAAGAATTTAAGAAAGGGTCTGAATTTTAAGTGGAAACAAGAATACTCATCTATATAAAATGTTTTAGTATGAATTATTCAAGGTGCACTGTATGCAAGCACGTGGGCGCATTGTTTCAAGCATAAGAGATGTCCCATTGGTCCAAAACATGTGTCCAATATGAAAATGCATGTGTGTGTGTGTGTGTGTGTGTGTGTGTGTGTGTGTGTGTGTGTGTGTGTGTGTGTGTGTGTGTGTGGCAGTGATCTCAGCAGTCTAGTATGACAAAATGCACCCAAAAGGATATTAATATCTAACAGATTGGTACTTATGGAGACATTTGGCTAGTTCCCAAAAGAACTAGTGTGTGTGAGTGGGTGGGTGAGTGTGTGCCTTATAACTTGTTGGCAAAAGGATTTTTTTTTTTTTTTTTTTTTTTTTAAGTTGTAAAGTTTTGACATACAATACTGGGCAAAAGTCTGTGCAAACCTCCTAAGTTCAATTAAATGATGCAGGTTAAATAAAAGAAATGGGAACAAACATTTGACTATGACAGGCTGCAAAGACCAAAGTTGGTTGTTTATGTAAAAACTTAGGCTGACAATATTAACATGTTAACACTTTTGATTCATCTGGAAATTTGAACACATAATTAAATTTTATTTTTGTGAATAAATTAATCATATGACCAAATTTGACCCTAATGGCTTCCCATAACTGCAGGGTGGTTACTCAGCTGTGTGTGATAATGGAGCAGATAATAAGATGACTGATGAAACATCACCAGGTGTGCTGAATGGCAAGTTTCATTATAAAATCTTCTTGGTGGAAGTTTTACATTAATCGTGATTAATCGCAGACTATGACTGTGATTAAGTAGATTCCTCATAGCAACCTCATTTCCCCTTTCATCTGTTCCAACCACTCAGCATTCTGCATCACCAGTATACTAATCACCGGCCTAATCATCTGTCATGACCTGCACCTGTTTCTCACTGGTTCATGCCTTTAGTTAAATGCTTTTTATGATTAAATGATTCATAGATCACGGTGTAGCTTAACAAACAAACAAAACATTCTTTTGAAACTGCTCAGGTACATGGACTGGACTGGAAATCCAAGAAAGTCTGTCTCTTTGGTAGCAAAATATGAACAAATGAGGGGGGCTCAAGACTTGTGCACAGCACTGTAGCAAAATGCACATCTGCCTAAATGGTGTTATTAGAGATAATAGCATAATTGCATAATTATTGGCTATCAATGGATAAAGATCCACAATGAACACATACAGAGAAGAAATGATCACATGCCTCCAGACTTAATGCTGCACCTGGGCACTATGTCTCTACACAGACCTTTATTTCATAAATAAATACCGCAGGCACGTTCTCACTGAACTGATACTCTAGCAGTTCTATTTCCCTCTCTAGCATACTGGAACAAGCTGAATATTTGTGTCATTGTTTTTTCTTTACTTTTTCACACCGTGTAGTCATAACTCCTAGAGTGATTTCTATAAAAGCTCAGCTCAAACTTCAATGTAAGCAAGCCAGTTTCCCCATAGGCTCTCTCATGTGTTGAAGCCCGGCGTGGGCCTCTGCAGCGCAGTTGAACCCACAGACCGAAAAATAAGAAGCTCTTCAGTAACTAATCGCAGCGTTTACGCAAATTTGGACGGCTTGCATATCATATCCGCCAGAAAACCTTCTGCCTTTTTCACGCTGTTGAGTAAGCGAGGATCTGCATATGGTAGTCTCGGATCCATCTTCTTCAGAGCGGCTGTGCGAGACTCCTGAGACACAGTGAATCAATCGGAGCAACTTCACGCCAACCATTCGTATATAGAATCTCTTCCTATAGGATACCAGCTAAAACTGACCCTGTCACAGGCATAGAGTCTGAACTATAGTGATGTCACATCTCCACAAAATCAGTTAAGGTTAAGAATGAATAGAGGTCATGTCATGATTTTATTTAATGATTATATAAAATAATAATAATAATAATAATAATAATAATAATACATTTTAGTGAGACAGCAGTGAACATTTTTTTAAATAAATTAAATTTGTAGTATAACACAGTTCATATGAAGAGTGTTCGAGTCAAACCGGGACTGGCCTCATGAGCAAAAGAGAGGAGGCATAAAACTGACATTTACAAATTCAACCACACTACAGTGATGAGACTCTTGGGAGCAATAAAAAATTTTATGGTGCAAAAGTCCGAACCTCCTTAAATGACGATCTTGGCCAAGGTGGTCACCAACTTGCAGAAGAGACACATCTGTCTGTTGGAACTACTGTACACACAGACATTCACAAACACCACTTGAACATTACAGGAACTCGGCTGGGAGTTGTTGCCACGTCCCCCGTATGGTTCTGACCTCATTTCAAGCCATTTCCTTGAAGAACATGTTTGCGCCAGTGGAGTTCCTGGGAGGCCAGAGTTTCAGACAGTCAGATCATGGCTGAAAAGATCACGAGGACTTTCTACCTTAATGGTATCCAAGCACTAGTAAAAGCTGCACTGTAAAAAATACAACTAGATGAGTGTTGAATGAATTAATACTGTATTGTTAAAAAAGCTGTTCAACTTGTTACTAAACTTTTTTACATTGAGACAGCCTGTTAAATACAGTGTGGGATAAGTGCATTAGTCTAACAGGATTTTATAGAGAAATTTCTACTCTGTTTCTATAAGTTTCTTCCTATTCTGGACAAGTACTACAGTACTTTGACTTAAATGCCCCTTACAAAAGAGTTGACTAGAAAACCTAAAAATCATATTTATTTAGAAAATGCTCTATAGCAAAAGACGCCAGAGATGATACAGTGCAGATATACATAATCCCTTATGCCGCTACAGTAATTGGCCATGTTGCAAAATATCAATGTTTTTAATGAAAAATATCCAAACATCAAAAAGAAGATTTTCCATTTGAATCTAAGAGCATTTCCCCCCATATTTCTTGGCATCTAGTATCTGTTATCTACAGTATATAACAAATTAATATGCCACTATGGCACAAAAAGTATATGGCAAAGAAATAACCCACTTTTTCAAGTTTAAATAAATAAAAATGTAGATATGATGTCAGGAAATCAGAAGTCTCACAATTTATTCCTTGGGTACACACAGCCTATTTGCTTGTCAGCTTGCTTTTTTTTTTTCTCTCTCTCATGAGGAAAAAATGTAATTCTGAAATGTTTGCATTCCCCTGGGAAACATGCACACACTTTTGATTTTAATAACTAAGAGACATGAGAGGCACTCAAATGATTTCCCATGTACTGTAGTTAGGCAGAGTTTTGAATTAGTGAAATTGCAGTCTTTGAAATCGAAGACATTTTGTATTCTTAGCAGTAGGACGTGTAGATACATGCGAAATGTCAGGCCTGCAAACATTATTATCAAATGATTTGCTTTTCCCTATGACACGTCCGCGCAGTCTCCCTTCTATTGATTGTGCGGATGAGGAAAGGACATGCTTTGATATGAGCCTCACTTCGAGAATCCCTCATTAGGCTGTTACTCTTGTTCTTGATTTGACACCCTGTGTATTACTGCCGCTCTGTGTCATTATACGACTGTCCTCATCTGTGGAGCTGAAAGCCCCTGTGGGAAAGAGTTAGTGATGCATTTGCCTGGGCTACATGATGTGCTGAATCGTGGCACAGTCCCACAAGTCCCCCTCTTTCTCTCTCTCTCTCTCTCTCTCTCTCTCTGTAAGCTTATGATGTACATGCACACCAGGCACTACACAAAGATGCTTTTAACCATGTAGATGCTTCCTGCTTTTGTGATGAAAAAAGAAACACCAGGTTGGTTTGGTAGTGAAATGAGAATGAGTCATTTCATGGGTAAAATTTGTGCATTTTGAAAGCTAACACCTGTACAGTAGATGAAGCACTACTAGTACAAGTTTTTGTACTAATCTGTATATACTGTATATCTTTGTATAATTTTCCACATGTTTTATGGTTCATGGTAAGAGAGAGTCCTCATTCACAGCATACATTTTTAATTCTTTTGAAATACTAATTACCTCTTTTCCATCCATCCATCCATCCATCCAGGAACCTTGTAGTCCAACTAGGGACCATGGAGGCCAATGTTAACGACTGTAATTATTCCCATTTTTACGACGCGTTAGGAACTCCGGTCAACACTCACACACATATTCACACACTACGGGCAATTTGGAATAGCTAATTAACCTAATCTGCATGTTTTTGGACTGTGGGAGGAAACCCGAGTACCCGGCGTTAAGCACAGGGAGAACATGCACACAGACCGGAAGTGAGAATCGAACCCTGGACCTGGAGGTGCAAGGCAACAGTACTAACTACTAAGCCACTGTGTCGCCAATTACTTGCCTTGTAACTGACCGGTAATATAAAGTTATATATACATACAGTATATATAGTATAAGCTGATGTGCCATTTGGTTCCAGCAGTTGCCTTCAGTAGCAAATCCATGAATTTCAGATGGGCAAAAAAATAATAATAATAACATGCATATGTTTTGTATTTTAAATATTTGATTTTGTATTTTATACAATGTATGTATTGTATGTAGGCTCTTAAATATCCTCTATATTATTCCCAAACAAGCATTGCATTCAAACTGTAGGTGAAGCGTTGCCACATTGTTCCTGGAATGATGCTCCGCCCCCTCTCCGAATGAGAGAAAAACTATAGAGCTCTGGTAATATTTCAAAGAATATATGAATGAAAAAGGAAAATACACTGTGTCCCACATGCAAAGGGAATCTCAAAACACGACCTATTAAACCACCAAACAATTCCAAATGCATCTCATAGGACCAAACGATAAAACTGTAAGACTAAGTTTATCAATAACAATAAAGACACGTCAAATATAATGAACTCACTGATGCTGTTTAATTGAAAACAAAACCTGTCCTTCTTTTTTTTTTTTCGGAATGAAAAAGTCAAAGCCCTGATCGTACACGTGATCATTGATCCTTCTGTTTCAGAAACTGTTCATCTTACCCACAATACAACAGTCTCTGAAGTTTAATAAGTCCAAAAGGGTGCACATATTTCTGCCGTTCAGCTATCCACTTGCTAGCAAGTTTGCAAAGAATAGTCTCACAACCACAAGTGACTAACTACAAAAATTCTCGCCTTAAAATTGTAATATCATAATAACTCTGCCAAGACCCTTCTGGTGTAGGTGTAGTGACATGCCGATCTAGTGAAAGAAGACTCCCCCTCCCACAGTACATCAAATTCCGACTGGCTGTTTACTTAATCTATCTTAATATGTGCCTTGATTCAGTTACAACACCACTGAGCAACAGCAAAGGAAAAAAAAAAAAATCTGATGAGCCGTAGTTCACCTTCCTTCCCCGGGTCATAAAGACATAGAACTTGAATTGGTAGACAAAATAATAATGAATTATTAATTCTAGTGAGAGGATCTGTTCTTATTTAGAGAGATATAACCCCTTCATCGAAGGCCTTGACGGCCTTGAGATGTCGCCACCGGGTGCCATTTTAGATGTTGCGCAATAGTAGATTGTATTGCCATGTGATTATTGCTGTGCCTCGTACTGTAAATGTAGCAGATGCTGTTAGAAGCCCATAGGGGCAGGAATTCTACTGCCTCATCACGCTATGAACAGTTTCACTACTGGAAGAGAGGACATGAAAGTTAAGGAGTTGTGTTTTATACACCATATTTGGTTCGTTTAACTACGGTCTATTGTGAAGACGAAAATCTTCCTTTAGAGCAAATAAAAAGAATTTAGTCTGCATTGTGTAAGTGCATATAGTTTGTCTGTTATGTACTGCATAAAACCATTACCGTTTGCTATATTTCAAAGATAGAAACTATATATATATATACTGAAACATACTGAAAAATGGACAGTTTTCCAATTCTTGTTTTTTTTTTTTTTTCAGTTTTTTTCAGGATTTTCTGAGATGCAGTTGGGCTCTAAGTCTTTCTGAAGCCTGCCAACTCTGGTTAATGCTATTAGCTCTACTGTGTTTGTTTTACACAGTGTGTGAATGCCGATGGTTCCACACCTGCTGTTTCAAACAAAGGTACATCTAAACCTTTCAAAATGAGCTGCTGGGTGACTATGTTGTTGACTCCAAGCTACCTATTACGAGGTGACTATTGAGGCTATGTTTGTTATTAATGTTGCTCTGCCCCACCAAATCCATGGTCGTGAGCTGCTGCTGAGTCATTTAAAGGTCTGTCATTTGTTTCTTGTGCAAATTAATTAAATGTGGAATCAAGCATGAAATGCGGGAGAGTCAGAGGTGGTAGAACACAAGTGCTCCATAGCTTTTAGGGAGGAAGGCGGGATTACAAGCTTTACCAGGCTTACTGTGCTTATTGTATAAGAACCATGCAAGGAAGGCAAGTACACTTTGATCACTCTGATCTAATTTTCTCAATCGTTTATATCAAATACAAAGTGCGCATCCATACGGAAACAACATAGGCATAGTGGGTAGCACTGTGGCCTTGCACCTCCAGGGTCACCAATCGAGTCCCACCAGTGCTTGGTGGGTTTCCTCCGCATACTCTGATTTCCTCCCACAGTCCAGAGACAGGCACATCAGGCTGATTGGCATTTCCAAACCGCCCCTACTGTGTGAGTGAGTTTGTGCAAGCTTGTGCCCTGCAATGAATTGGGACCCCATTCCGGATGTACTCATCTAGTGCCCCTGGTCCCCTGGGATAGACTCAGAGGCCCCCATGACCCTGTACAAGATAAGAGGTATAGAGAACGAATAAGAAAGTGTTATGATTTACTATTTCCTATGCCGACAGCGGAATGATAAAGCAATGTGTATGCTCAGCTTGCTTTAAAAGCACAGCTTTATACATTTATAAGCCTCTTGTTTGTGGGTCAGCAAGTTCCATGCCATAGTCAAGTCACGTCCTTGACATTTTTATAGGATGGCTTTATGCTACTGTATACAAACACAGAGTGGATGCAAAAATGTCCAAAGTTTCTGTTCAAAGCTTATTCATAGTAACATAACACAAATTGTGCCCCTTGGTCATTCTGAAAAACTTTAATCATGTGTTACAGACATAATGTTATGGAGATTACACAATCTGTATGTGTTTTTATTCATGGATTTAAAAAGCGTAAGAGAAGCTGATAATCCTGCGTTTGGGCGGCATGGCCGGGTTTCACAGGTGAAAGTTTGCAAAACAAAATAGTGTATTAACATACAGTATCTCTAGCAGTCGATGTCTTCCCGGGTAACAATATCAATCTGAGTAATTATCCTGCGGTTAGTTACTCTTCCATAACCTCCCAGCTGTATGTTTATAGTATTCACATCCTACACAGTAAAATCCCCGGTGTTGATTTAACACTTTCCGATTTATTTCACTCCAACTGGACTCATATAAACAGTGCTGGGTGTTAATTCATCACTCTAAGTGTTAATTCAACACTGGGAAATTTGCTGTGTACTAACAAGGCAGCCTGAAAATGTGTGATTGGCTTAGGCATGGAATGGCATACCCTATAATTTCCCTGCACGACATGTCGATCAGGAGGAGGTAAAAAGGACAGTGATAGTGCCAGTCATGCATTTTATAACAAATGAAAAAAAAAAGTGAGATTATCATTATAAACAGCATCCAATCAAGTAAATAAGCACTGATTAATACACTTCCTGATGCAACTCCTCCAACAGTCAGTCACGTGATCCAGAATCAAAACATTCGCCATTTCGTCTGCCGATCAATCCCACCGCAATTAACACTGCCAAGCCAAATAACGATGAATCTCTGGCTAAAACCCCATGGATTTTCCTAAACACATGACTAGAGACAGGATAACAGTGCATGTTTAGAAACTTCAGTCATTCGATATTATTTTTATCAACTCTTTTGAGGACAGTGCACTGGCAGATTTACAATATACTGATAATCTCATTAAGTAAGATTTAATGTAAACTATATTTGTTAATAAAGGAAAGGTTACTCCTTTGGTCAGAAATTGCTCTTTCAATGATATCATGATGTTTCATACGCTGGACGACCCGATCAGAAACTTTTCTGTCTGTATGTCTGTATGTCCGTCCAGCCAGATTTTTGTCACAGCATCACACAAAACTGCCTGAACGGAATTGAATGAAACTTTGGCAGGACTTGAGTATTTGCCTGAAGTTATACCTGCCCCCATAAATGAAATTTAAATGTTAAGTAGAAGTGAAGTTAAGAGCTGTTTGGTTTGCCAGATTATGCCACAGCACCTAGAGCTTTTTTGGACGAGGGAGCGGGAGACCAATGGTGACCATTGTATTTATTCCCATTTTTACCACCGTGATAGGACCTCCAGTCAACATTCACACACTAATTAGTCTCATCTGCATGTCTTTGGACTGTGTGAGGAAACCGGAGAACCTGGAGGAAACCCACAAAGTACAGGGAGTATTAGGTTTCGTGAATGTGTCTTTCATGCTGGTGGAACCTGAGATAAAACGGTCACTACACAAGCACCAGTGATCAGCAACAGGGAATCATCTTTAACCAGGATGAGCCTCGTCTCCCAGCTGGATGAAATCTTTTTTTTTAATTTTTTTATATTGTCAGTGGGAAACTGATAAAGCTGTCTTCACCTGTATGTTGTAGCGCACATACAAGCAACTGTCCAGCACAGTAGACAGACCGCTAGACAAAATAATGGCTTGTTTGGATTTACGTCAGGTCTGAAGTCACACGCAAGAGCTTTTTAAACCTGATGTTACTTCTGCAGCCAGAACACACACTGAGTTGTCTCCACCGCCTGTAGTTTTGGTTTTGCAGTGTACTTTTACTTTTTTGGTTTTACTGTGTAATTTTGCAATCAGTTGTTGATTATGAGGGTTGAAATCAGACGGATGTGAAAACTTTTTCTGAAGCTTTTCAAAATCACTTCGATGATCCACGAGGGTCTTCAAATCATCTGATCTGATCTGAAATCAGCATTTTAAATATATATATATATATTTTTTATTGTAGACATGAACAACATGGCATTAAAGATGGAGGTGGTGAGTGTGGAGATCCACGGTTCTGCTTTTTCCAAGCAGTAAACTCATTTAGGAAGTTTGCAGGCTCAAACATTTTGAGGAAAAGTAAAACAAGATAGAATCTGATTTATATATAAGCATTTTACTGGGCTGCTACTTATTTTATGCTCAGATCAGGATAAGCAGATGATTCTGGTACTTAAGTGTAGCTGCACAAGAACAACTGAACATGTCAACATTGTTCCAGAAATGCAATTTTCTTGTGGGGGTAGATAATTTTAGGACAAGCCACTGACTTTGTATGAATAAAAAAAAAAAAAAATCCACACATATGCCATGAACATCCCCTAATAGGCAGACGAATACACGCTTGATATCGTATGTGTGGCAGTAAGTGCTTGCATGATGGAGCGTCAGTGATGAAATCTCCTCGACATATTGGCTCAGTGTAATTGTGCATCAATCTGTTCTTATTAGAAAAGCACCTGGCTTCTGGGTGAGAGGAAAACATTATTTCTCCCCCTTCTCGGGTTTCACTCATCACCACACATCAGGAGGGAGATTTCAGCTTTCTGCAGCCCTCAAAGTAGAACAATCACATCATCATCATCAACAACAACAAAAACATCATCAACACACTGGCTATCTGTTTCCAAGTTGTCTGCATCAAAGCTCTGCACACTGCTAATTTTCTGTAATTGCCTGGCATCTCGATGCATACAGACGTCTAATTAGATAACAACAGAAATGGGAAGTTGTTCATATGTTGCTGAAACTAAATCTTAATTCAAAAAGCAAGACAGCCTTAATTGAGAAGGGCACACATTTGTGTTCCCATGGATGTAGAAATGCATAGGTTTTTGAATGCATTGCATGTCGTCTGCGCGAAGTGACAACAATGTGTGTGTGTGTGTGTGTGTGTGTGTGTGTGTGAAGGGTGGAAGGGTCGAAACAATACTGGCACATTGCAAACAGAGAAAAACAGCTCTAGGGATCATGCAGGCAAAACATAGTGCTCATTGGATTTTTTATTTTATTTTTATGTTTTATATATACAATACAGAAAATGAGTGTTCCAAAGAAGCTGCTTCTGAAGTTTATGCAACATGGAAGTGACCAATCCTGCCTCCCTAAACATTTTAAGTTGCTAACTTCAGCTGTTTTGGAGAGATGATTTTATACAGTATGTCAACCGAAAATGGCCATTTTTCAGCGTTATGCTGTCTCGCCTTAAATAATAATAATTTCAAATGCTAATTATTATTATTTATACTAAAATCGGTGTGAGCTTCTATAAGCATATGACCTATAAATATTATTGCTTAAATAGTCTTATGGTAAAAAAGCAAAAAATCTGTAGTGTCCGTAACCATGTCAAATTCATGTTGCAATATCTTAACAATTTTGCATTTAGAATAATACATTTTGAAATAGATTTTTAAAAGTTACGGACGCTACTGTACATAAAAGGACGTAAAATTATATTTAGCAAATGTGTTTCTACTTATCTGAAATATAATTGTTGATGCATATTTACAAAAGACCAAGCATGAATCGGGAGATAAGAAGTATTGCTGTAAGTCTTATGACAAATAGTGTTATAGTATGATCCTCTCTGAAGATTCCCCTTTTTCACCTACAGGTGAGACACTTTTTAGCACCAATACAATACAATAAAACAACTGATTACAGGCCAAAATTTTTGGAGACCAAACAATATTTGGAAATATTGCATAAGCAAGAGTGGGGTTATATGGAATATTGGCAAGGCTGTGATTTAGACGTAGGTTTATTACGTCTCACATACATTCATCCATTCTTTTATTCATTCAGCACATCCTCCGGCTAGCTGTCTCACCATCCGTTTCCTATTCATCAGATAAGCATTCGTATTGGATTTCTAGTATAGGAAATTTTGGAATGCCACTAAGACAAAAACAAATTTATGTACTGTTTTATAATACAACTAACAGCTGTATAAGCACTTACAGTAACTAATGCATTCATAACAATGCATTAATACATGAATTATCTTTAGTATTTAAAAAAAATTTAACATGTCCATTAGTCATATAGAATAAACCATTAATAATGGTAAGAGTTAAGTATTAACATCTTGCTAACTCATTCTGTTATAAATAGGCAACATAGTAGCTTATAGATTACCACTTCACTTTTCTTGCACCTCCAGGTTCCAGGTTCGATTCCCCCCTGGGGGCTGTGTGCATGGAGTTTGCCTGTTCTTACCATGCTTGATGGGTTTCCTCTAGCTACTCCGGTTTCCTCCCACAGTCCCAACAGATAAGATTAAATGGTGTTCCCAAATTACCCGTGGTGTTTGAATGCGTGTGTGATCCCACCAAGGTTGTAAAATGGGAATAAATACAATAGTAAGAGCAATTTGGAAATTAGTTTAACCTGCATATCCTTGGACTGTGGGAAGAAACCAGAGTACCCTGAGGAAACCCAGTAAGCACATGGAGAATATATCGACTCTACACACAGAAACACCCAAAGGCATGAGTTAAACCCTTGATTCTGGAACTACTACACCACTGTCCTGCCCAAATACCACCACCACCACCACCACCAACAACAACAACAACAACAACAACAACAACAACAACAACAACAACAACAACAACAACAACAAAAAAGGAGTACTACTTTCTCTGTCATCTTTTTCCCCAACATGCTTTTTGGAACTAAAACTAAAAGTATACAGTTTAAACACAAACTGTCCAATCAAACTTTTACTCCAAATGAAGGATGACAGAAGTTAAAAGGTTTTCAGTTGTTTATTATCTTTAGTAATTGGAGGTAACGTGGCGTGAACCCAGTAGAGCAGTAGAGACTGGAAACAGCATTCATTATCACAAATTCAGCTGCCACTCTGCGTTTAAGTGTGTAATAGTTTGTCCTATATCATTTTTATTATGCCATTGTGGAGACATTGAGATATAACACTTTACTCAATCATAATATTTTCACAGTTGGGCTAATGATGTATATTAGATTTTACCCTTCCCATCAAATAAAATGAGCTGTCATCACTGAGCTAGTTCGGAAGTACGGAAGCACTGACACATTTCAAAAAAACATGCGCGTACAGTACATGCTTTGATTTTGTAATTAAGCAATTTAAAAAAAATCCATGCTTACGTTATGGGTATTTCAGGTACCTGTATAGATAACACTATTGCTGCATCACCAAAACTCAGCATAAACCCAAGCAGGTCCTGTAGAGTCAACAAGAATCAGGCACAGCTGGAGGCTGGAACAGCCTTCAATTGTGCATCAAGGAGACAAAGGCATAAAAAAAAATCCAGTAGACATAAAAGATGTACAAGCACGGGAAAAGCACTTTGCTTAACCACCTGAACTCTGGCTTTCTCATAGACCTTCAGGAAGGTGTTGTGAAAACTCCAGAGCATACTGTGCATAATCATAAAAATCATACAGTAGCTAAGAGCAAAATCACCTCCTTCTCTTACTTCCCCATTCCACGATGTTCGATAAATTGCCCTCAAGAACCAGAATGGATACTTTTCCTGCATAACCCTTCAAGCAAATGAGCATCACATGTTCGCCACTTTCACTTTTTCAAGAAAACTTTTAAACGTCCAATGCCATCATGATTATTTATTTATTTATTTATTTATTTTAATTCGGTCAGCTCTGGGAAAATGATTGTGCCAATGCAGTGCAAGTATACTGTGTGTGTATTCGTTAGAGTGAGGTTGGCAGCATGGTGGCATAGTGGTCAGCACTGTTGACTTGAACCTCCAACGTCTAGGGTTCGATTCCCTCCTCGGGTCTGTGTGCATGTTCTCCTCGTTCTTGGTGGGTTTCCTCTAAGAGTCCGGAGACATGCAGATTAGGCTAATTGGCCATCACAATTTGCCTGTAATGGGTGTATGTGTGTGTGCCATGTGATAGATTGGCACACAAGTCTCCTGTGATAGGCTCCAGGCCCCCCGTGACCCTGTATACAGGATGAAGCAGTATAGACGATGAGTGGGTGAGTAGAGTGGGGTTGCAACTTTCCCAATTCCGAAGCTGTGTGCAATAAATATTAAAGGCACAATGGGCCTTTGAAACTGAGACCATGCCCACATTGACTGAGGCATTCTATTCACAGCCAAACCAGAGCAGCCTACTAGGATTGATAAAGCTCATGGAAGGCAACCTAATACCTTTGCTTCATTCCCACAGTGAGACTGAGCCAATTATGTTTGATGAAGTGAAGCTTTGAGAATGTCATACCTGGAGGCAAGATCTTTGTTGCACTGCTTATGACTACCCTCTAGTCAGGCATCTTTTCTCTACGAGCCACCCTGAGGCCACATAAAATATCTTTATTATATACACCAGGCGAGAGTGTAAAGTCTGAGGGCAAAAGGGCACTGACTCAATTTCTCCCTGGGATCTACATGAATGCATCCCTGCTGTTTACTGCACCCTATGCAAACAATTACAAGAGATGAGATGAAGTTTGTATGTCTGTTTTTTTTTTTTTTTTTTTTTGCTTTGTAATTTATTGCAGTTGAAAGCAGGTAAATCCACATGTGCTACACTCTAATTGATTACAAACAATTATCTATTTACAGTATATTCAATTTACAGTATACTGTATATATAGATATATAGATACTACTTTACGGTACTAGTCAGTGGGGTGCTAGATGCTGTTGAGTGAGCATGTGTATCATGTGACTGTCACATTCAAAATGGCTGAGCGAGTAGAGCAATGCATCTGCGTCAAATCTTTTTGAGTTAAGCTTGAATATTCCTCCGTGGAAACTATTCGGATGATTCAGAAGGCTTTCAGGGACGATGCAAGGAGTGCATCCAATCACTCAGGTGACTCAGCCCCCCTACAGCCTAGATTTAGTGCTCTGTGACTTTCCCAAACCAAAAAAAATTTAAAAAAACACCTCTGAAAGGGAAGAGATTTCAGGCTGTCGATGAGATAAAAAAATTTTTTTTTTAAACGTCGTGGCAGCTGATGGCGAGTTCAACAAAGGATTTTGCGGAGGGTTTTGAACAGACACTGGGAGGAGTGTGCGAGGTCCCAAGGTGCCTCCTTTGAAGGGGCCCGAGGCGTCACTGTCCTATATAAAAATGTTTCTTGTATCCTCTTCAAAAATTGTCTCTATTTTTCATATTACATGGCAGAAAACGTTCCAGACAGACCTTGTATATATACTTACAGTGAAACCTCAGTTCTTCAAAGTAATTTGATCTGGTCGGACACAGATTTAGTTTTTTTCCATAGGAATACATAGAAATAGAACGCGAGGTCTAAGGGAGGTGAAAGTTCCTTAAAGAGAATCATTACTGGTGATAGACATGGATTCATCACTACAAGCATGAGAGTAGAACGGCAGGGTTTTGAAATGAAACATCCTTAATCGCCAACCAAGTCAACGTTCAAAAGTCAACCATCAACCGGAAAATTCATCAATGCTTACAGTTTTCTGGTATTCTCAAGGCCCAGCATTGGAACGTTATCAGGAAGTTCAACAACAAGCCTAAACTTTGGCTTCGATGTAGAGGAATTCTGCAAAAACTCCCCCCCTCTGCATCCTCCCTATAGTCCTGATCTCGCTTCATTGGATTTTCACCTGTTTGGTCCCCTGAAAGCAGCCCTACAAGACGAGATTCAATTCTGATGAAGAAGTGAAGACAGCGGTGGATTCGTGGCTCACTGCTCAGTCTAAAACATTTTTTTAATGAAAGTTTGTTGACAGACGGACAAAGTGTATTGAAATGCAAGGAGACCATGTCATTAAAGGACGTAATGGTCTTTTCTAAAAGTTCATTAAAAACATTTTACAGCCAGAGTGTGTATAATTTTTGACTTGACCTCGGAGATAGATAGATGTGCTTTAAAAGTATAAAAAGCGCTTCTTCTGCATTTTAGCTTCAGGGATCATAGCTGGGAGCCGCCTCTCCTGGAGTCAACAGCGCTCACATATACAAAATGAAATGATACACGAATATATATGAGACTTAAACGCAGACGATAAAGATTTCAAAGGAGAATCGTTTGGGCTCGGGTGTCGCAGTGCTGGAAGTTTCTCAAAGAGAACTAATTAGAGCTCTAATAAAGTTCTTCATGTAACTTCACAAAAAGCCTCAAGCATATTGCGTAATATGGCCACTATCACCACTAATTTTACTGCACAGATGGCAATTAACATCAACTGGTAAAGTAACAGTTGGCCACTACCATCTCAAAGCGAGTGTTTTAGAACCACAATAGAAATTAAGCTCATATTTATAAATCCCGAACACTCATGCATCACCACACAAAAACGAATCAGAGCAGTAATTACTGTCAAAGCATCTTACTAACAACTCTTAATGAGAAGCTTCATGGGATGGGAGACGGCTGGTGAGAGAAGCACGATAAAGAAGCTATATGGAAGGTAGGGTAGAAGTGGAAGTGAGACATTGGACATCATCTGTAGGACCGAAGTTTGAAACTAAACTTGAACTAGGATTAAAGGCCACATCTGAGAATACATGTTAAATAATTGACATTCCTCCGGACTTTGGGGGTTCAGAGAGATGAAAGCCTGTGGTCTCCAGAGGCGCCATGGTATGAGTGGATGGTATGAGTGGGTGGTATGAGTGGATGTCGTTCTATGATGGAAAGCTCAGAAGGTTTACAGATTTCAAGAAAATCCCCCTCTGTGAGGATCAACTGTATAAGTATGACACGTTATGAATTTTAATAGCTATATTTATTGCCATCCTCCTGGAGGATGTCAAGAACATTTGGACCATACTGTACTCCATACCTTTAACATGTTTGGTAAAAAAAAAATAATAATAATAATAAAAAACACTGGAAAATACTTTATTGTAAATCAATGAAAATTTGGTTCTGGTTGCATTTAAATTCAAGTTATATTCTGCTGTCATTTTACTTTTTTTAACCCACATAATGTCGGTTAAGGAGGTTAAGACTTAGCCACAGACGGATCATTATGACCCCAAACACTGATCTAAATGACGTAAATGGGCAAACAAATTGTTATGGGAAAATGAAATGAATCAGTGCAAAATATTTGGAGCTTCTTGACATTATTACGCTTGCATATGTGAACTGCTCATCAACTCAGCCCACAGGTTTTCAATAAGATTTTAATTGAATTTAGGGTTGCAGTCAATGAGATGATGGTCGTTATGTGCATAATGGCATTTTTAATGGCTCATGATTTTGTTTTAATATTGATTTGCCTGACTTGTGTAGGTCAACAACCATCTGTCTTGTGTGTACAAAAACCTCATTTTCACAAGCTCATATTTGGCACCCATGGACTAACATGAAATGTGATTTTAAAAAATAAATTAATAATAATAATAATAATATAAATAAATAAATAAATAAATAAATAATATATACAGACCAAAAAGTTTGGACACCCCTTCTCATTCAGCGAGTTTTCTTTATTGTGTTCTTTCTTGTGTTCTTTAGCCCAAACGCGTCTCTTCTGCTTGTTGCCTGTCCTTAGCAGTGGTTTCCTAGCAGATATTCCACCATGAAGGCCTGATTCACACAGTCTCCTCTTAACAGTTGTTCTAGAGACGTGTCTGCTGCTAGAACTCTGTGTGCCATTGACCTGCTCTCTGATCTGAGCTGCTGTTAACCTGCGATTTCTGAGGCTGGTGACTCGGATGAACTTATCCTCCGCAGCAGAGGCGACTCTTGGTCTTCCTTTCCTGGGCCGGTCCGCATGTGAGCCAGTTTCTTTGTAGCGCTTGATGGTTTTCGTGACTGCACTTGGGGACATTTTCAAAGTTTTCCCAATTTTTCAGGACTGACTGACCTTCATTTCTTAAAGTAATGATGGCCACTCGTTTTTTTCTTCACTTAGCTGCTTTTTTCTTGCCATAATACAAATTCAACCTCTTTGAATGAGAAGGTGTGTCCAAACTTTTGGTCTGTACTGTATCATTTATTTCGATGTATTAAAATATTGCATTTAATAGATATATATTTATTATAATGTATTAAAAATACTGTAGGCGGTACGGTGGTGTAGTGGTTAGCACTGTCGCCTTGCACCTCCAGGATCCGAGTTCGATGCCCGGCCAGGTTTGATTCCCGTCTCTGTGTGCATGGAGTTTGCATGTTCTCCAGGTGCTTGGTGGGTTTTCTCCGGGTACTCCGGTTTCCTCCCACAGTCCATGACATGTAGGTTAGGTCAGTTGCAGATCCCAAATTGGCCGTAGTGTGTGTGTGTGTGTGTGTGTGTGTGTGTGTGTGTGTGTGTGTGTGTGTGTGTATGTGTATGTGTGTGCGCCCTGCAATGGATTGGCACCCTGTCCA
>JAAGKR010000261.1:75396-243675 GCA_011419295.1 Clarias macrocephalus
TGTGTGTGTGTGTGTGTGTGTGTGTGTGTGTGTGTGTGTGTGTGTGTGTGTGTGTGTGTGTGTGTGTGTGTGTGTGTGTGTGTGTGTGTGTGTGTGTGTGGAAATTTCATAGCCTACATACTACAAAACACCACACCATCTTCCACATCTGCCAGTCATGGACCATGATCCTACAGTGGGCACAGAATCACCAAAGGTTAGTTAAGGATTGGCAAAGACCAGGCGATGCTATAGGCAGTCCACATTGAAGTTTTATGTGACCAATAACTGAAGCTCACACTGTATCTTCTTCCACTGTATTGAATGATGTGATATTCCTATTAAACTCCCAGTGAAAGTCTTGTCATGGCTGAAAAGCCATTATTTACAGTATGCCATGTATAGTGTTTGACTGATGTTAATTGAGCAATATGGGAGTGCTGTTGTACTGAATATCAGAACAGCTGTTATAACATACAGTAAATTGAATAAAATCTCTCTTTATATTCCCACTGATTCCACTTTAGAATATCAATTAACTTCTGGGGCTGGATACCAAAAACCCTTCCACACTCCAAGTAGTTCTCTTAATCAGGGCTTAGAGAGGGATTTAGGATTCAGTCTTGTGTTAGAAGCTAGTTAACTTTGTAGCTCTCGTTATACATGAACAGGACAGCAGTGATGCTTCAGAGGCAATTAGGAATGACAAAATGTTGTTAAAGCTGACATAACGTGTTTTCTTGCTAAAAGCGCTTCCGTGACTGCCTTTGAATGTGGGTATTGGGCAGGTAGCTCCTTTTCCCCCTTTTCTTAAAGTCCTGTGTTTCGTGCCGACCTACTCTTAACCATGCTGGCTTGACAGATAACGTAATTCACCATTATTAGAATATATGTGATGCAAAGTGATACACACAGTTAACTGTCCCGATCTGCAATGCTCTAATATCACCACTCGTGGAATGCCTCCTGTCCAATCAGATTGCTCGGTCCAAGGTAACTGTTGTATAATTTAGTTTATAGTTCCTCATTCTTGTGGAAGCGAAGATCCATTAAGGCCAGCTGTGCACCAAGTCATTATAGCAATAAGTGTCACTTTAGAGTGATGCTGCAGTAAGCAAGGACATGTCCTTTGGAGGAGCAGGGACGCCAGGTAGGGATACAGGGAAAGAAAACGAGAAAGTCAAATGAAAGAAATGAAGAACTGCACATCTAGCTGATGAAGGGCTTGATATTTAACTCATCCTTATCATAACTAATGTGAAATCTTCAGGCTAGATAAGCAATTTAATCTGTCATTTTTGGCTCGTTATAAATTACATGGTATGAATATGAAGAAGAATTTGTATTTTTATAACACTGATTTCTATTAATTCCACAGAACTATAAATCGTATTGTCTTTCTGTCGAGATAAACAATAATTATTAGCTAATAACAAATGCACCTACTATATCAATTAATATTAAACAACTTTCAATCTTTTTGGTTGTTTTGTTAGTGTTACATATAACAAAAGAAACTGTCTGCATCAATTTTTTTTTTTTAATTTCACAGTTCATATTTGTTCACTGATTTTTCTCCCAGGCTTTGCTTAATTCATTTCAACTGTCTCTCACCAGTTTCAAAATGTTTTTTTCTGAAAGGCATCAAATCTCTGTCAAAAGCCTGTAGGAAATCTCCAGCCATTTTTCAACTGCTGTCAAGTTCAAAACAGGAAATGTTGCGCACACGTAGGCCTCGTCAACACTAAAAGCAACACAGGGCTTGAATAAATAAAAGAACAAGAAAAGCTTATGTCGGCCTACTGCTGTCTATAGACTCCCTGTTCTTCTGAGTACGCAAACTGGTTTAGTGGATACGTTCCTGTAAAGCATATGGAAACACCGAACAATTCACTTGCTGTTGTTTTGAAAGCTGTACATATAGCCCATCTTACGTTTTCTGTTTCACTAGAGTTTAAAGGTTAAAGGTTAAACCCCAAACCTTACAGCAAACAATTTAGAATTTCAACGAAAATATAGACTATTAATTAACTGTCAAAAACTGTTTGGATTATTAATCCATCCATATGAGTTACAAAACCGTCTCATGCATCCACTTGCAAGAAGCCAAGGGCACAAAAAAGGACACAGCTACACCATGCAGTGTAATACTCATTAATAATCCACCCACCAATGTGTTATGTAAGGAGTAAAACACAACGGGGTGTGCTGTTATAAGAAAATAGTCCACCGACCGGTGTAACTGGTGCCTTGACTTAAAGCAGAGGTACTGTTGCCATGTGCCGTTGGTTATTTTATTTTTAATAACACCAATTCCTGAAGTGCTTTATTTCTCTTCTTTTACATATTAACAAGTTTAATAATGAATTGTTACATTTAAAATATTGATATACTGTGTATAATAACATAATAATGCTAATTATCCATAACATTAAACCATTCATCCATCCAGAAACCTCTGTAGTCCAACTACTGACTGTGGAGGCCAATGGTGACCATTGGATTTATTCCCATTTGAACGACCGTGGTTGGACCTTCAGTCAACGGTCACACGCGCATTCCCACACCATGGGCAATTTGGAAATACCAATTAGCCTAATCTGCATATTTTTAGGGAGGAAACCAGAGAACCGGGAAGCCCACCGAGCACATGCAAACTCCATGCGCACAGTCCGAACATGGGAATCAAACCCAGGACCTGGAGGTGCAAGGTGACGGTGCTAACCACTAAGCCACCGTGCCACCAACATTAACAGCACATAACATTAACACTGATTATACACAAGCAAACTGGTAACAGGATCATTGGCACCCGTTGGTCACATATACCCATGAGGAGCAAAGCCAGCGAGGTCACAAATTGCCGTCAAAAGTCTGACCAGAACACCACCAAGCTGTCCACGCGGCCCAGCAGGCAGAGCCCAGGAGGTTGGAGGCTACTGACTCAGCCTCCAACCACCTCTGACCTCAATCCGATCAAGCACCCATAGGAGGTGTCAGACAAACAAGTCCGATCCATGGAGGCTCCCCCTAGCAACCCACATCAACCACAACCTAGGTGGTTATAATGTTAATGTTTTTAATGTTATGCCTGATTTAGTGTATAATGCTGCGGAATGTCCACAAGACAATTTTGCATAATCACTTATTCACCAGACTCTCTCATTTTCACACTCTTGAAATTATTAAGACGCGTTACAATAAAGCGCGACGTCATCTGCCGCGAAAAACCTTCCCATCACAGAAAACTGAGACTTTTACAAAGCGCTGATGCAGAAGCCTCCATCCATAAATGTTAATTTAGGGTAAACATCTCATTATGAAAATCTCAGACCCACAATTACTTTATGGGTTTTTCTTTGTTAAACAATGATCATTTTTTATGTGTTATTAGGAGCCTTAGAATCAGTATATCAACAAGACTTAGTGCAAAATGTTACTGCAGAAATAATATCGTATTAGTACGAGTACATAAATAAATAAAAAAATTAAAAAACAACGATTTGTCTTGGAGATGGAAGTACTGTCAGAGCTGCTGTTCTGAACATTTAATCAACGCCTCCTCACCAATCAGAATTGAGAATTAAGCAGTGCTGTGATGAAAGAGAGAGAGAATTAAACACCAACATTAATAACGCTGCACTGCTGTACTTTAGAACTCATATAAAAATGAGTTTTTAATTGGTCATTTCGATTCTTGTGTGAATGTTGCTTCAGCAACATTTATGTGTACTAGAGTCCACTGTCCGTCACAGTGATTTGCTCCTGGTTAGTCCATTAGTTTTATTCGGTTATGCAGCTGGGCCAGCAGCACTTTATCACATTGTACCAGGTTGGGTACTTTGTGGTAATCATGAGCATATGCATTATTCACTTAATGCATTATTCACATGTACTGGGCTCCATAGAGCTCTGAACACTTCAAAGCTGAACTACACCTTTTCTCTTTGCAGAGTAGAAAAAAAGGCATCTAAAACTAAGCTGGAAATGGGGTTTTTGAGCACAGCCATTTACCGGAGTTTTGACGACTTTAGGTAGGTAAAAGCCAATTGAGCCCAATTAGACTAAATGCAATTTTAAGCAATTTTCTCTGTTTTGTCACAACCTATTCTAATCATACCCCCCCCACCCCCATCCCCTGTTTACAGCATACCACACCAGTAAAACTGAAACATCAGTGGCACGCTTTATTGTCAAGTGCTCCAAGGCACAAGTAGAGAAAATAATAAGAATCTTTTTTTATTGTCTCAAGTTTGTTCTATGGGACTAGTGCTTACACTCACTGTAGTCCTTGCACACACACCTGACAAATGTTACAGTACCTCAAGTCAACGTTTCTGCTAGTGGCATTGTAATGTTAATATACAATGCATTAAATACAGTTGCCCTGCTGGACACAGAAAGCCGAAGTAATAACAGAAGCTTGATGATGTGTCCGTGAAATCCTGGAACTTACTGTATGTACTGGTGCAAACAAGGCATAATGAGTCACACGTGAGCGTGATTAGTGATGTGGTCTGCTGGGTCTAATGGGAAGTGTAGTTCATCATGACAGACCCTTTCCTGAATGCGTAGGAACCCTTGTGTAGACCATCGCCAAGAGGGGGCGCTGGAAAGTCACACAAAATGTTAGTTTTTTTCACAGGTTTGGGCCCTTAGGCCGACGAGGTCTCTTGGGATCACTACTTACAGTAGCATAGATGCAACATCCTCTACTTGGCAGGAAAGGAGAGCAATCACCTCCACATAACTAATGCATGATACTGTACGAGCATGAAAAAAGGGGGCAACTGACACTGTAAAGCCAGTGGGTGAAGCGAAGCCCTGAGCAGAGCCAGAGGAACAAATGTTGTCCACCAGAAAGCTAGAAGGGGAGCAAAATTATCTTTAGAGCCAGAGGAGGAAGCAATGTTCTCTGTGACGCAAGAGGGCGGAGCAGCATACAACATCCTTAGCAGAACTACAGTAGGAGGAAAACAGCGGTACCTTGGCTGACTGATTGAATCCATTCTGGAGGCGAGGCAAAATTTCATAATGCGAAACGCATCTCCCCATAGAAAATAATGTAAATGCGGAACATATTCCAAATATTACCAATTTCCAACATGCTAATTATATTTCTATATATAAAAACAATTAAACCATTTACAAAAGGTTCATCATGTACATGAAGTAAAATATAAAATAAATAGACATTAAACCTCATTTTACACCTCTTGGCACCGACTGCTTTAAAAACAAAACTCAAACTGGCTCCCTTCTCTTCTTGCTATCATCCCTGATAACATTTCTGGGACCCATGGTGTTATTTCCTCACTACATCTTGTAAAAAAATAAAAATAAAAATAAAAATAAAAATATGTAAACTCACTTTGCTGGGCTTTCCACTGACACAAACAAGTATTGATTGGCTACTGGAAGTACGCGCAACTGGCTCACACGCCGAAAATATTTTGTATGCAGAGGCAAATTTCTTGCAAAATTTTTGTTCCTAAGGTGAAAATTGGAAAGGCAGGGCGTTCCTATCCCGAGGTACCATCTTTGGAAGAGTAGGCAGGCTGTGGGACATCAGAAGTGGAATCAGACACGTAGCCACCCCATGCTAAGGCTCTGAGACCCAGTGCCATCCTCTTTCATTGAGGGGTGGGGAAAGTTCCTCAGTGTAGTAAGGAAGCTGAGTAACATCCTCAATGGGGCAAGGAGGGTTGGAGATCGTTCTCTCCCAGTTAGGAGAGCACATGGTGACGAGGCATTCTTAAATGTCATCGGCCCACTGTCCTCCTCAAATCATCGAGTTCCTTTACAGGATAGACATGCATACAAGAACCATGTACATACAATGTAATATTGGACAAAAACGACAGATTATAAATTATTCTGTGGCAAGCATGATAGCACATGGGCACTACAACAAAGGACAATAATAAGAGCTTGATGTTACAATGAAAACCTGGAGCTTAAACCTGGTGCAAACGAGGTATAACGAGACAATAGTGAGGACAGTGACATGTGAGGTGCTGGTACTGATGGGAAGGCTACATTAATGCCTGTTTGACATTACCACACCAATTGAATACAGACGAAAATGCATTGCATTTTGTTCTAATTCTTCGTTCAAATCTTGTCCTAATATTCTGAGGAGCAAACCATGAAGTTAATTTAGTTAATTCGGTAACCTAGTAACCAATATGTATTGTTACACAGCTACTGTACTACCAGATACAAATACGCCTAATTAGAATGATCACATTTTAACTACCAGCATTAGACCCTTTATTTAGTTGGCACGTACAGTATACTGTATATACAAGATGGTTAAGGATTGCTGCGTTTATAAACTTTGTAGTCGTGCGTACAGTTAAGTGTTCTCAGCGGATGAGTATTAGAAGAGTCCCTGTTAAGAAGAGTTATGGCCCAAAGAAAGAAACTGCAGATTTGCAGTGTAGTCCTCTATAAATGCGACCTACTGTACTCTCGCACTACACCCTGCTCCTGAGTGCCACTCGGTTATCTCTGCCAGTATCATCAGTTATGTGCAGCATTGTCTTTAACTAAGTGTCAAACTCACTACTTTGTACACAGTTACATAAATATCACCAGGGCAAAAATTATATTTGCTTTTTCCAGATTCAATAAGGCAGTTAACTGACTTGTCTATCCAAAAGTATGATAGAGAAACTGTTATTCGATTATCTTACAACCAGCTCTGTAGGCAGAAAAGTAGCACAGCGAACTTAGAAGAGATTACATCCCATGCAAGTCCCACTCACATCCAGTGACCCCAAAGGTAAAATATCTGGGCCAACTCATTTTCTTTTAATTGGTTCTTTTTGTTTATTCGGCCCTTTATGTCCACATAAATGTCCTCTGCGGATTGCGAAAATTACAACCATGCAATGAACCAAGCAAACACCTTGTTACTTCTTTATAATGCTAAATCTGATTTTGTGCATTAGACTAGAAAATGTTGGGATTTACTTTCCATTTTGTGTCCAATAGCAAAATACTACACTGACGATCCATTAGACAAACCAGTGACAATATTAGGTTTAAAAGAGGAATTACTTAAAATATGTCTAGTGGCATGTTTGGTGGCTCAGTGGTACTGCAGGTTTCATGCCTGCCACCCAATGCCCAAATCCCAGCCTGGATGAAATGGGAAGTAAGATATGGAAAGGCATCCCGCAAAAAAAAAAAGTTCCAAGTTGTGCGGGTTGGATGGTTTACTGTGGTGACGCATTAACAGGACCAGCCGATAGACCAACAACATGTCAGATATTCCTCACTCCTATAACTTGTAACTCTTACTGTATATGTTTTCTGTAAGCTGTTCATAATACATGAGTATTTCTGGAATATTTTACTTGTACTGATTATATTTAAAATAAAAATAATAAATTGAATATAGTTGAAAAGCAAAAACTGTAAAGGCGATGGGCCACGCTCGGAGTCCTAATGGCAGCAGATTCCAACCTGTCTGATAATTTTCATGACTTTTTGAGCATGTAAAGACCACCAAAAGCCTGGATGTTTTAACAAAATCCTTAGAAGAACAATATGGCCCTTCACATGACACCACCACAAGCCATCAGCACAATCAGAGAGCATTCGCATTATCAGAGCATCAGCACCATCAGAGCTATGATATGATGGTGCTTATGTCATAGTGCTTGGGCCTTCATTTAAATAAATAAACAAATAAAAAAAATCATAATGTGTCATTTTCAGTGATCTTCACATTTTATACAATATAGTAGCTCCATAACTAACTATTGCCATGTGTGTCTGAATATAGACCACCAGTTTATGGTGAAGAATTTAGGAGGATTATACCTCACATACCTTATGTCAAATGTTAAAAATAGCTAAACTTTTCAACAATTTGCGTAAAATGAGCTATCTTTGGTCTATGTCAAGGGAAGGTTAGCTAATTTGTCAAGTTAGCTTGTTTTCTTTGCTAACACCTACAGTAGTTAGACTAGCATCAAGTTCCTGTAGCAAACATACATTTTCTAGGCAGCAAATCAAATTCTCAAACCGGAATAGTGGTTATTTTCAGGATATTTTACTTCTGATTATTTGATTAGTAAACTATAAAGTAATTGATCCGCAGACCAGATTAATATTTTGAATTATTTCTATATTAAATATTAATAGTTCTTTTTCACATTCATTTATGAGATTAACTTAATTTTGGCAATAAAACCTATTTAACCTTTTGTTTTTGTTATTTTTTACTGTATCATATGTTTTAACGTAAATAACGGCATAATAATAAATTATAGTTATAATTTTATTTGTCATGACTTATATGACTGCTCTTGAAGTAAATATATTTATATCGGCGATGAAATACGTTGCACCAGATTGTACAATTAAATTAGAACTAGAATTTTTCAATAAAAGTAATACAAGTATGATTGAAAAATATATATATATTAAAATAATTTTAAAAATGTATAATTATTTATTATGTGAGTTCCACAATATTGTCCATTAGTGTAATATTTACAAACAATCCAGAGGCTAGAAAGTATCCAGGTTTGTATTATTCATCACAAATGTATTAGAAACATAAGGAACTTAATGTGGGAATAGATAATAAAATTATATTTTCATTCTTTTGGAAATAATCAGAACAAAAACCCATTGTATGCTTCCACAGACTCTCAGTGATGTTTTAGAAAACCTGGATATTTGATCTGTTCTGTTATACTTTAAGGATCATTTAAATCTACACCACTGATTATGGTCTGAAATAAAGATGCAAACTGAGAATTAAGTAATACATCACTCCAAGTTTCCACGCTTTAGTATGCAAGTCATTATGTTCATCATATTGCCTCAATGTCAGTTAATCAAAGCAGATAAAATCTCAAAATCTGGCTGAATGCTGTAAAAATTAATTTGCCTCAATGTCACATGTTCTCAAATCAAAAACAAGCTTCATAACACAGAGTATTGATTAGCTTTTCTGCAGCCAAACCTGGCTCCCGCACTTTCTTTCAGAGGCGATATGGAGTAAACATGGTGCTCTGGATGTCGCGGGATGTCTATGCGATATAACTCGATCAGCTTTTAGACAGAGAGGCAAACATATTTATTTCAATAAAGCATTATTTATTCTCTGTAAAATCTGCTCCGACTTGCTTTAACGGATGAGGTCTGAGACTCAAACTGACCACGATGCCTGCAGTGGAAGGCTAACCGTGTGTAATTCTGGGCTAATACGATCCACTGATGCTTTATGGGCTTCAGTTTTCTCTCTGCTCCAGGCAATGACCTTTCCTCTCGTTGCTGCTCCACTGAGGATTTGAAGCTGATGCCTGTGAATTTGAGCCTCCTGATGGAATGTGAACAAAGGTAACTGGGAAAATTGTTGGCAAAAGCATTTCTACAGCTGCAAAGTCACCACACCTGCAGAATAGTACTGTTCGACAAGCCCACCAAAACCCAGTCGGCTAGACCACCTGAGAAAGGGGGTACATACTGTAACACCAAGCAAAAGTGAAAAGAAGGAAAAAAAAAAAACACTGCTTATAAAATGCATGAATGTAGCTATTATTATTGTGGGGTGCCAACCCAACGCAGGGCACAGGTGCACACACGCCAATAAAAGTTTGGGAACATCTACAATGGATGTCTTTGTGCTGTGAGGGGACCTGGAGTACTTAGAGAAAACCCACAAAGTATGGGGTTAATATGGAAACTCCACACAGAGCAGAGGCTTATGCTGTATAGGGTCACGGGCACCTGGAGCCTCTCCCAGTGAACTCATGGCAATAGGCGGGGTACACACAGGACAATATGCCAGTCCATCACAGGATAGAAGCACCTTCGTACATACTCGCTTACGCACTATGTGCAATTTGGTACACAGACCCGAGGCAAGAATCGATGCCACCCTGCTGCCCCATTCTTTACTGACTTCCTAATCAACAAAATGTTTTCTCCTGAAACTCACCAGTTGTGTTTGGTTTTTGCATCATTCTGTATAAACACAAAAAAGAAAGTTTTGTGAAACTCCCAAGAGTGCAGCAGTTTCTAAAATACCCAAACCAGCCCATCTATCACCAATAAGTCACAGATCATAATTTTCCCCATTCTGATGTTTCTTATGAAAATCAACGGAGCCTTTTGACCTGTACAGTATCTGCCCGTCTCTCCGTCAATGGTGACACAGAAACCTTAAGAGGAAGCAAAACGTCTGCCTTCGAGATGACGTCATCAACCCTCAGAAAACCTGCCAAAGGAGAAACAAGTGGCAAAAGTAACACGAGAAGGTAAGCACTGCTGTTCAGAACAAGGCCTGCCAAACACATCCAAACTTACATTTTCATAGAACCTGGCGTAAAAGCAATCGTGGCGATATTCTAGTGACTTTCCCACGTTTTATTTTAGAGGTGTGACAGTGTTCCTCACAGATGGCAGAAGATCCTTGTGTTCTGTTCAGAGGATAAAAGCAGGCTCAGCAACACTTCCTGACACAGCTGAGTGAGTAATTCTACCATGAGATGCCTCGTTCCTCATTAAACCATATTTAGCTATACACAAGCAGACCATTTCCCACAGAAAACCCTGGTGAGTAAATGAACTGAATGCCTTTTTTTTTTTTTTTTTTTCAGCTTTATGCTGCAGAAAACTGGGTTGATCTCATCGATCTTGCCAATCTCATCTTATTAGGGCCAATTAGCAAAATTTGTCCAATGTGAGAGGAGGTTTCATAATTCCATTTTCACGCTAATCATTTCGGGGTTATGTGCTACGCTGTAGTCAGACTATATTAATCCAATGTCATACCGTGCTGATTGGGAAGACGTATAACCTAGACACGCTTAACGCCTGACAGATTAATCACTCACATCCGTCCCGTTTCCCTCTGGCCCCTGCACAGTTGCTGATACACCCACTGAAATGACACATCACACATTACATAAAGCTAGTTTGAAACCGTGTGAAGGCTTTTCTATAAATTGACCATGTTGGGAAACGTTCCAGCATACTAATCATAGAGCATTTGACAAACTGGTTTAAGGCTTTAAACTCCTTCCTGGACGCATATAAATATTTTCTTAGTAGCACTAATATAAGCAATAGTACTAGCAATTTTTTTTTTACAACCTGAAGTTCCCAAAGACCAATCCCTGGTCACTAGTGTTCCCAACAACCAATCACTAATTTCCGTGCTTAACAATGACCATCACAGATCACCACTGTGAGAAACGACCAATCAATCACTGTTCACTTTGAGTACCCCTGACCAATCGCTGGTATTTGAAGCAGCCAATCACAGGTCTGTTCACAACAGCAACCCTAATTCCCAAAAAACAATTATTGAACACAAAAAAAACTAGGACTGCATGATTTGGCGCAAAAAAAAAACAAAAAATTATAAATATAAAACTGTTTTTTGATTGTTGGCAAACTACTTAAAATCCAGACCTTGTGTATATTACCTGTAATAAATTGCAGTCTTTTGCAATTAAATTTTATGGACACAGGTCCATATTGTGATTTCATTTATTTTATGTGATTAATTGTGCAGGATTACCCAAATAAAAAATTTTTTTTAAACTTTATTGCCAAAAACAATCACTGATCACCATGGCTACCAATGACCAATTAAAGATTACCTTTGTAATGAACAGGAAATCATGACCACTATTATTTCCAACAACAAATCAATGATCATTGTTGCTCCCAAAAACCTACCCAACAACCAATTACCGATAACCCAGTTTACCATAACGTGGCTTAGTGGATCGCATTGTCTCCTTGCACCTCTAGGGTTCGGGTTTGATAACCCCACGACCCCGTATACAGGATAAACCAGTATAGACGATGAGTGAGAGATCACCATTGTTCTAAACAACCCATGACATGTTACCATTATTTTCAACAGACAATCATTCATGTCCATTGTTCCCAATCACCAATGTTCAAAACAGATTACCACGGTCACTAATACCAATCACGGCCCGACGCTGTTTAAAACAACCAATGACTCGTCATGACTGTTCTAATCAACCAATCAGATACTGTATTAGTACAAATTTTTGTTTCCAACAACAAATGGTCATTATTCCCAGTGAGCAATCACAGATTACCCCCCTCTCCGCAACAGCCAATCAGTGATCATTATTCCCACCAGAATATTAGTGATCATTATTTCAAAAAGCAATCAAAGCTCACCATTGTTTCCTTTTACAATTCACAGATTATCATTGCTGCTCACCCTTATGTTCTTTATTCTTCCTTTTAAATTCTCTTCCTGGCAATATGTACAAGTAATAACAGTAGGCTATTTCATCTGTAACTGTTTTATTCTAGTCTATGTCCCTACCACTCACCAACATTGCTCCTTCTAGTCTGCACTCTTGATGGAAATTTTATTACAAAGCAAAAAAAAAACTTCACAAAAGTAAATTAAAAGCAGACTGTCTGAAAGAACAGAATGTTCAGCCTCATCATTGACAGAAAGCTGAAGCAGTGAACATGAGAATGTCTGGGTGAATTTAAGGGAAAGGTGAGATTGGAAGCAGGTGTGCATGATTAGTAATCATGGCACTGAGCATCTTCTGTCATGGGACCAATCGGGTCACATGGTCTGAGGTTCAATGGCTAGCTGAGGCTCCTGGGAAATGCAAGTCATGATGTAATTTGTGGAGGACTGTGAAGTACTGAGTTCCCAGTGAGGCTGCCAGTGATGTCACAAACCATTATTTCATCTTTAGGATGAGAATCAAACAATCAATCAATCAACTATCCGTTCAACCGTGGGTGATTTTCAGCCATTCTGTACATCATTCCCCACTACAGAGATCTGTCGATCACAAGATTGGTATCACAGTATCAAGCGATTGAGTCCTTAGACGGACTTTTCTCATCTTTCCACTGGCCATTCCCATCATGACTGCTTTCTCGAGGGAACTGCTGCACATGACATGGCTGAAATAGGACGATCTTGGCTTCCAGCGAGGTCTTTGGCTTGATGCGCTTTAGGAATTCGTTGTTGGTTATTCACGGGACCACGGGATGCGCAACAGTCTCCTCCGGCACCACAACACAAAGGCGTCGATCATTATTCTGTCTGCCTTGTTGATCGTCCATGTCTCATAGCCATATTGTGCTATGGGGAAGATGATTGTGCTTATTAGCTTCAGTTACGGTGCTGATTTGTAACGTTACCTGTGTAATTTGTTTTGTTTTAAGTAATTCCATATGTTCATTTATTTAGTCTTTTAGGTATAGATGAGAAAGTGAAAATAAATACACAGTATATAAGCAGTTTTGCTTATTAATGTATATAACCATTTGACAAGAACATTACCAGATACTATGGAAGGGCAATGAAAATCATTCTCCTCTTATCTGCTTTCGGGTAAAACCACAGAGGTGTCTCTAGCCTAAGCTTGGGTAAATGTTACACAGCAGGCACTTGACATTTAGCCCGCTCTGTGTGTGTGTGTGCGTGTGTGTGTGTGTGTGTGTGTGTGTGTGTGTGTGTGTGTGTGTGTGTGTGTGTGTGTATACCTGTGTGAGTGTGCGAGCAGTGGGCGGACCTAAAAGCAAAAGCCTTCTACTTCACTAGTCCATAAATGCCTTGAAGCGATAGTTAGAACTCCTGTCTGTTTGCAACTTATCTCACGCTTTGGTGTCATACGTCCAAGTTTGTTTGAGAGGATTATTCAAATATTTCCAGCATTGTGGCATCATCATACATATTCATCACACATTACTCTCAGAACCCTGTCAGTGCTTTGACATGGGTTGATTCCTTTTAGGCATTTCTACAAAAATGGCATAAAATTATATACAAGGAGTTGAAAGTAGGAAGAAGAAGAAAAAAAAAAGTTGTACTGCACACAAAGTTTTCAAGAACTTGCTACTGGCTTTGACCTGGTAGTCTAAGGGTGAAAAAGAATGCAAGCTTATTTTAGAAGCAATAATAATAAGGAATGCATAAAAAAAAAAGAAAAAACTTTACTGAACACAGACTCAAGACTCAATAAATAAATAAATAAATAAATAAATAAATAAATATAAAAATGTGTAAATAATTAGATATTCCCAATCAGGTTACAAGATTTCATGTATTGTTCATGCTTTTTTTTTTTTTTTTTTTTTTTTTTTTTTTTTTTTAGAATAGTCGATTAGATAAAAGTAGACCTTTGAAAACTCTTCAGAAATAGAATATTTCCTTTTGATCATTCCTTGCCAAATGGATTTTGGAGTAATATCTATCATAATAAAGATATAAAGAAGTTGCTACTGGTAGGTTGTATACAATTATACAACTATAATTATATAAATATAATTATATATAAGGTGTAACTTAACTTACAAGCTTTTTTTAATTCATTTTTAAGGAACCTGTCATCACAAGCTGTAACGCAAATAGGCAAACTGCATAAACACATCATGACCAAGATCGTCATGGCAATAAGTTTTCTAATATACTACATATACTCCACTATATGGACAAAAATATTGGGCCAAACCTGTTAATTATTGAATTTAAGTGCTTCAATCAGGCCCCTTATCCCCAGTGAAGGGCAATCTTAATGCTTCACCATTCCATGACATCTTGGACAACGCTATGCTTCCAACTTTGTGGCAACCGTTTGGGGGAGGCCCTTTTCTATTCTAAATAACTGTGCCCCAGTGCACAAAGCAACGACTATAAAGACATGGCTTGATGAGTTCGGTGTGGAAGAACTTGACTGACCCACACACAGCACTATAACCTCAACCCCTTTCAAACGCCTTTGGGATGGACTGGATCGGAGATTGCGAGCCAGGCCTTCTTGTCCAACATCAGTGTCTGACCTCATAAATGCTCTACAGAATGAATGGACATGAATTCCCAAAGAAACATGGCAAAATCTTGTGGACAGCCTTCCAAGAAAAGTGGAAGCTGTTATAGCTGCAAAAAGGGGTCCGACTCCATATTGATCCATATTTGGATACCATGGCTGAAATTTGTTTTTTAAAAAAAAGTTTAATTTGCCAAGCTTAAGGCATTTCAACCTCCTGTTAGTCACCACGATCGAGCCTGGAAGCTTCTCTGTGCCAAAATCAAAAACATTCATTTGACAGCACTCCTTAGATTGACCCCTGGTAAAGTCCAAGGAGCTCAGGACAGATCTGAAGAAAGACATTTCTGAGAATGGAGCCATTTCTAATCAACTGTAGATTTAAGGATTAAACAATAGTATGTAAGTACAAGTTATTTGGAGGTGTAGCCACCTTGCCAAGGTCTGAAAGAAGACTCAAATTATCAACCTGGGTTGAGAAGAAATTGGTTTGGATGGTCAGCTACAGGTACAGTATCTCCTGTTAATGGACATTCAACCAAATATTAGGGGTGCTGGATGAATATTTTTGAACTTGTATGTAAAAAACCCCATAAAGGATTCTGTTGACATCAGAAAACCCTTAATAAATTTAAAGTTCTCTTAAGGATACGTGGATATCTGTTCTGCCTCAGATAAAGACAAGCTCACAAGCCAAATATGGCCATGACATTTATGCTTATGATGAGTTATATTATGCTTATAACTGTACTTTAGCTCTAGGAAGTCTGCCATATGGACAAGAAAAGTAGAAGAACAAAGCAAAAAAAGGCTGTTCTTCCATGGTATTTATTTCAATTACTAATTTATACGTCACTTTGTTACCTTATCGAAAGGTCTAGGCACAGGAAGGCAATGTTCACTGCATCTGGTGGTTAGGAGGTCTGAAATAAACCAGAAGGTTGCATGGGCAGTCATGGTTCTACAACTGAGTGAATGAGCACAGGCCACCGGGATCACTCGGGTTGATGAGAACGGCCAGAGAATGAGCGTCACAATATAAAGGCCTGACCCTGTGGGACCATGGCCATTACAAACAGTAAAGCAGACAGCAGACATTTTTCTCTCTATAAATTTATGTGGCGAATAACAAAATGAAACAATCCAAACCGACTAATGATCAAGTTATTCCTATGGCTAGAATCCAACTGAAAAAGAAACGCATACAGCGATGATGTTAAATAGCAGCTTTTTATTGCAGTGAATGCTTCAGAAAAAAAGTACCAAGGTTTTTTTTTTTTGCTTCTCTGCCACATGAGCCTACAAGGTGAAAACACTGAAATTTTTCATTAAATGTTAGTCGAACCACAGACCAATATGAGCTTGCATGCAAAAAGTTGAGAGCGAGAGAGAGAGAGAGAGAGAGAGAGAGATGCATTGGGTCTGTATTTGCTTGTCTTAGCATATATTAAACTATCAAAATCTCTCTTTTCTCTTTCTCTGTATTCATCTGCAAGATCCTACATTAAGAGCACATTTTATTTACACACTTGTGATCTGATTTCTCCGCATCGCCGTCCTCGTGACCCGAGTAGGAGGAGAGAATTTGTGAGAAAAAAAATATGTATTATTGATTCACACTACACAATGCCAGCTTTGTTTTCTAATGACTGTAATTAAAAGAAGAAATAATGAAATGCAGTCAGGTTACCAAAAAAAAAAAAAAAACATTTTAACATGCTTATATTTTTCCTGGGGCTTTAAAGACTTTCTCTTAAAAAGTGACAACAATAGCTAATCGCTTTTGGCAAATGTTTTTTATAGTGATATACCGCAGTGCTGTTGAATCCCCAAATCAAAAGTTTCATTTTTCTAAAACAGCATGAAACAAGTTCCTGCTGTAACATACAGTAAATGCTCTTTCTCTTACTTCTGTAGTACAGTAATAGTAATAGCTCATTCACTAGTATGACCAGACATTACACAGAATTTAAAGTCTGTAAATTCGCAGTAAAATCGCTGGCTTCACTTAAATCATACGCGGTCCCCAGATAATAGTAATCCTGTGCGAATAGTGCTTAAGACTGATAATAAATGCTTAAAACAAAGTTAAATTATAATAGTAGATATGCTAAATCTCTCTGCAATTAGACATTTATTTAACATCTACGGAAGAAGCCTTCAGCATGGTGACTTAGTGGTTAGAAATGTTGTCTCGCACCTCCAGATTCTTGCATCTGGTCCGGTGTGTTTGGAGTTTGCATGTTCTCCATGTGCTTAGTGGGTTTCCTCTGGGTAGTCCAGTTTTCTCCTGCAGTTGGTTGGGGTTTCTGCCTTAGGCCCTAAATTCCTTTGGATAGGCTCCAACCCCCAAACCAACCCCACCCAAGGTAGATGGATGGATGGATGGATGGATGGATGGATGGATGGATGGAAGGATGGATGGATGGATGGATGGATGAATGGATGGATGGATGGATGGATGGATGGAAGGATGGGTGGATGGATGGATGGATGGATGGATGGATGGATAGATAGATGGATAGATAGATAGATAGATAGATAGATAGATAGATAGATAGATAGATAGATAGATTATTGACCACAAAGGAAATTGAAAATACCAAGTGGAAAATTTGAATGCCATGTTCAAGCACATTTATGGACATGGCATTCAAATTTTTTCAAATAGAAAAGATAAAAAGGATGTCATTTTCCCCCTCATATTGTGTCTGTGTACACACAGTGGAGACCTATGTGGCTGTCTAAAATGTTTAAAATGTTTTTTTTTTTTTTTTTTCATAATAGGTGCCCTGTAATTTCATCTGGGTTGCATTCACTCCCGGGTCCTATCAATCATCTGTGCATGTACTGTACAATTATGTTCAAAAGTTGGTACCTCTTCGTTTAATTCTGTGTCTGTGTCTAAAAACATAATAAAAATCATCTGACGATAGTGAGACTTAGTATTAGGCAAATACAACCGCAGATGTAGAACAACATTCTTTTTCACTATGCAATTATTTATTCAACTAAAATGAAGCCAAAAAGAAAAAAAAAAACATGTGGGTAATACTAACTACCCCCCTTATTGCTTGTACAAGATTTAATAAGTTACAGCCAGGTGCTGTTAATCATCAGCCCTTAATTAATTGATCATGAATTGATCAGCCCTTGATGAATTGATCATCAGCAAGTGTGCAGACCTCTATGAAAGCAGAACTTTGGCAGTGGGCTGGAACATTCAGGTGTGTGTTAACACAATGCCAAGAGGGAAAGATGTAATCAATGGTCTTGGAGAAGCAATTGTTGCTGCACATCAATCTGGAGAGGGATTGATGTTATAAAACCATTTCCAGACAATTTGGAGTTCAGCGTTTTACAGTGAGAATGATTAGTCACAAGTGGAAAGCATTTAAGACAGTTGGTGATATTGCCAGGAGTTGACGTCCCAGCATATTCACCCCAAGGTCAAACCAAAGGTGCAATGCTCAGGGAAATAAATTCAAGAGCTACATCTCAGACTCTACAGGCCTCACTGAGCATGTTAAATGATAAAGCCATTACAGCCCAATTGGAAAAAGACTGAACAAGTTTGGCTTGTTTGGAAGGGTTGCCAGGAGAAACCTCTTCTGTCTAAAAAGAACGTGGAAACATGCCTAAGCTTCCCAAATCTGACCAAGCCATTAAGCTTCTAGAATAGTGTCCTATGGACAGGTCAGACCAAAGTTTAAGAGGTCGGCATAGTTGGTTAAACACAAACAGCATTTCTGCAGAAACATCTCATACTGTACATTATTTGTTTTGCAGCCACAGGACCTGGGCACCTTGCAGTCAGTAAGGTGACCATGAATGATCTGAAGCACTCCAACAAATCTACATCAGAATGGCTGAAAAATAAATGAATCATCATTTTGTAATGGTCTAGTCAAAGTCCAGTCCTCAACCAATTTGAAATGCTGTGGCAGGACCGTAAGAGAGCTGTGCAGTGTAAGTCTAAATGATTTCTTCAAGTTATTGCTGCTAAAGGTGGATCTGCAGACTACTTAATTTTTTTTTTTATTACTTTCACCCCTCAACAAATCATAATCTGCTAATAAGAAATGGTGTTTGTGGAACTGTTGTATAAAAGCAATGTCACACTTGAGGTTGTGCTGTTCTGCTGTGGGCTATACCCTCATGCCTACAGCTCCATCACAGCCAGGGATGTTCAGTACAACGGAACTTCCTTGTGTGATTTTGCTTAATTATATCCCCCATATAACAATACTTTACAATCCTTAAGTTTTATTAAAATGAATCACATTAACTTTAAGCTATTATTTTCTATGATGGTAAACTACTGTATATACAGTATAACTTGGCTCATAATTGGAAGAACATTACTAAGAATCATACCAAGTCATTATACAGCGTGTGTGACAGGGATCCCCAATGTGTGTCTGAATAAAGATAAGCCACTAGACTGTGGTGTGGAACTTGAGGATGAATGCCCCCTGGCCCACCTTCAGCAAAATCTTTCAAATAAGCAAAAAAAAAAAAAAAAAAACAGCATGTTTAAGTAAGTTTCACGAATTTTCTACTTTTGACTGGCTATTTTCAACCTGCTTTCTTTGCTAATGCCAGTTTAGATTAGCATTAATTCCAGTTGCTAATTAGCAAACTATGAAGTATTAATCATGCACAAGTGCAGCAAACTTGCTCACATTAAAGGTTTTCAGACAAAAGAGCATAGCAGCTTCTTATAGTTTTAGAAAAGTAATAAAAGTTCGTTTCTGATGACTCTGTGTGGTTACTGTAGGACTGCATCCGTTTGCTCAAGGGTTATGCCTGTTTTCCTACAACACGTATCTTTGGAAATATCTTGACTGGTTTGCTACTCCTGCACAGAATCCATTCGACTTTCCGTCCAAATCTAGAGATGAAAATGCAGCAAGCCATCCTTCAAATAGTAGATTTTTACGGGGAAAGCGGGAGCACGTTCTCATCGCAGCTGACAATACATGAACCCTGAGAGAAATGTGGTGTGCGCTGAAATGCTTTCTGAAGCCTTTTATGGATATGTCCTAATTAGCAGGATTTCTAACTGCTCCAAACTGTTTTTTCTCATGTAAAATTTGGGAATAATTATGATAATTGCTCCTGACTGTGAAAAGCGCTACAGCGTCGGAGTGGTGAGATGCAAATCTAAGCTTGGTATTAAAAAAAAAAAAAAAAAAGTTTGCCTGAAAAGAGGATTGAATATTTCTTGGCTTCAGACAGTAAGCTCATAGGAAGCAGTGGGGGAGAATATTAAAAACTAGCATTGCCTTCAGGGGTGAGGTTGACATCAGTCCTGATATTACTCACACACACACACACACACACACACACACACACTGATGATGTAGACAGTGCTTTATTCTCAATAAGTGAAGAAGAACATATGACACACTGTGCTGTTATACAAAAATAATCAATGATGTGGAGTATTTTCATATAACAGAGTCTGGTACAAAGTACTCGAAAGCGAGTAAAAGTACCAGAAAATGACTTTGTTAGAAAGTCACCTTTTAAAATATTCTTGTATTTTTCTGATATTAAATATACTCAAGGCAGTAGAGTGGCATAGTGGTTAGCACTGTCTCCTCCCACCTTCAGGGTGGAGGGTTTGAGTCATGCCTATGGGTCTGTGCACGTTTGCATGTTTCCCCTCATATTTGGTGGGTTTCTCCCACGTGCTCTGGTTTCCTCCCACAGTCCAAAGACGTGCAGATTATGCTGCTTGGCATGTCCAAATTTCTCATAGTGTGTGTTTGTGCCCTGCTACGGATTGCCACCCCATGTAGGTCCCCCGAGTCGCCTGGGAAAGGCTGCAGGCCTCTCCAACCCAGTACAAGATCAATGTGAGTGTGTGAATAAATGTACTGTAAGTAATGTAACTATTGGAAATAAAATCAATAATAGAAGCTCAACTGCTGTGGGTTACTGGTTTACTGATCAGAAGTTCGGGGGTTTCGACTGTTTCGACTGCACTGTTGAGCACTTGAGCAAGGCCCTTAATTCTCTCTGCTCCGGGGACACTGACCCTGCACTCTGATCCCAGCTTCCTAACTGGGATATGCAGGAAAGAAAAAAAACATTTTTACTCTGACAAATCACTGAATCTTGTCCTTTTATATATATATATATATATATCAAGGTTCTGACAACTTCATAAACATCATTTTTTGCATTAATTCCTGGGCGGGGGCGGGGCGGGGGGGTTGTATTTGTGTAAAAGCATACACAAATGCTCTTTTCAGGTTGGATGGAGAGTTTATAAATGCCAATATTTTGCTAGGCATAAGAGGCATCTCATCTGGTAGGAAGAATTTTCCAATCCAATGTAGGAAATAATTTCTTGCAAATAAGGCCATTATCTCCGTCACCACCACAGAGTTCACCGAGTTCACCGCTGTAGCCAGGGTGGTCATCGTCTGTTTCCGGAGTTGTAACGTCAGCAGCAGAGCCTGCAGCAGGTGTTTCAATGATGTTATCAGTCATCATCGGTTCTACTGTGATAATGACGCGGGTCCTCTGCGCTTGGCAATAGACCGGCATTATGTCATCATCTCAAATTGCTGCAGTAATGAGTTACAAAGATGCTTAGGGGAAATGTATCGGAAGGAAAACGCACATTTTATTTAGGATATGCAGTGGAGTAAAAGTGAAAGGTGCCGGAAAAATACAGTAAATAACAGATACGGTAAAGATACAGTAGCTTCAATTCTAGTATTTGTACTTTGTGACATTACAGCACTGATGAAACAGCCCAAAGTGTGTTATTCCACTCATACCACAATAACAAAAGGTTTTCATTTACTAATGAACAAATCATCGAGCTTTTTATGCTGTACAAAAAGTGAACTCATGCATTCACTTGAATTATACTGTAGCAGCTACTGTATATACAGTATAGAATATAAGTGTCTTTCCCTCCCTGGTTTCTTCTATTTTCTCTTTCTTGAATTTAATAAGAGGAAATGAGAGGGAGAAAATGCAGTTTGTTGTGTGACTAGGAACCCAAAAAGTGAAAATTTCCTCTGTTATGAAGACTGTTACAGAGTGCTGACATCCAAGACTCAGAAGACACATTTCTAAATCCTTTTACGTATTATTAGCTTTAGATTTTATGCATGCATTATTACTATTGACCTTTTGTAGACACGTGACTACCATGACTTCAGTCACAACGGCAGAAGTACTGTTAACTGATATAAAGCTACCACATATTTTTATTGATAATTACGATTGAGGTGTATACCTTAGACGAAAATGTAACAAAAAATGGATGATTACCCACCGGATAACGTAATTAGGTAATCAGACAGATAAAAGAGAAACCAACAATTGACAGCTCCTGTTCTGCTGAACATTTTCGTATGCAGTATGTCGTAAAAAGCACTTTAATTTCATTTCAAACTCAGCTTAATACAGTACCCTTAAAAAATGAATGTAAAGGTAAACCCAGATACTGTACAGTACTGGACTGCTGTGTCTCCCACAGTGCTGGAATGTAAAATACCGATATTACCCCTATATGTACTGTAATTAATGCGAGCCCGTTTCCTTTGGTATGCACTGTAGTTTTCTATGGTATGAGTACTGTGGGGTAAATACAGTAATAATTCACCATCCCAAGCCACATTTTCCTCTACGGTTGCTTTGTGTTCTCTCTACAGTACTGGGAAATGTATACAGTATTATATTGTATATACAAATTTAGCTGAATTTGCATTAATATTTATGTTACAAAACTTGTAAATCATATTGTTCTTAATGGTTTAGGGTTAAAATGCCTGAAATTATATATTGGCACAAAAAAAAACTATGAAAAATATTGTGGAAACAATTATTAGTTATGTTCTAAGGAAAAATCTGCGAACAATTGAAACTGCGAATTCTGAACCAACTGTAATAGCTAAAAACTGTTCTGGGGTTGAATACCAAATAAAGTCAAATTCAAAGCTAGTAGACTATGTAGGGTGTACTGATCAGGGCTTAGGCAGGGATTTGGTATTCAGTCTTGTGTTAGAAGCTAGTTCGCTTTGTAGCTTGCGTTAACCATGAACAGAACAACACAGAGGGTTCAGCGACCGTTCTGAGTGACTTAGAAGCAATTACTAAGGTGACAAAGCATTGCTGATGCCTTTATGACCTACTGTCAGAGATAAATAAAAGAATAAAAGAACTAGTGGCTAAGGTGGCTAAGTCACTATGTTGTTGATTTGAGGTTCTCAGAATCTGAAGGTCCAGGATCGAGCCCTGCTGTCGGTGGGTTGCCACCACATACTCCCCAGCCAATGCATGCAGTTCCGGTTCCAAGCCTGGTTAGAAAAATGGGAGGGTTGCATCAGGAAGTGCATCTGACATAAAACGTGTCCTAAAATGTGTGCGAATTGGACGGCCCGCTGTGGTTTCCCCTAGACGAGAGAAATAACTAATGTACAGTCACTACAAATAAATTGACTACAGCGAGGTTTTTCCAACTTCTTTGCAGCCAGATGACCTGCAAAGTAAATGTCAATTTTAAATCAACAACTATTCTTCTTATTAGTAATATTATTATTGCTAATAACTCTAGGAACTCAATATTAAATATTCTAACTTATATTTATGTAGACTTGCGTGGGTAGATATTTTCATAACTGCAACAAAATTAGAAGATCATCGACCTCCTGGCTATGATTCACAGACCCCTGGTGGTCCACTGATCCCGCCTGGAGAACCTTCGGACTTCACAACATATAAAGTACTTCAAATCGGGAATAAATACAGTATATATTAAAAAGTAAGGTGGCAAAAATCAAAAATAAAGTTAAGGCTCGTCCTCGTTCCATCATAGTTTAATAAAACGGTTCCGAACCATAATCCATAATACTATTTGGCTGCCCTGGAATTACATAAATGTTTATCAAAAGTCAGGGAAATTGGCCAACCGCTGTAGCTGTTACTGAAAAGAAATACGACGGGTCAGCTCAAGATGTCTTGGAGAAAGGTAACCATGGTAACAAGCTTCTAAAGATGAGGCTTACAGCTGAAAATCAGTGCATACGTTCAATCTTTTTCTTTTTCTTTTTTCTTTCTTTCAATAAAGCAACATCCCAGACCTTAAAACACTGGCAATAATAATAATAATAATAAGATAAGGAGAATGTATTTAAAAGAAGGTTGAAATCCTGACAATCGTTACCTAACAATAGAGGAAGGACAAAAGTGTCATTCACTTTATTTTTCTTAAAACTCCCGAGTTAATTGCGAATGAAGGGAGGCTCTTGTCAGTCAGTTTTAATGTAACACAGTTTGTTTCATGACGAAAGTTTTCCTTCAAATAATCTCTCAAGTCATTTAAGATGTACGAATGAAAGGCTTTGTTTGTCACTGATAAAACATCTTTGGAGAGTTTAAGGCTGAATGTCTGGAAGATGTTTAGTAACTTTACAGCAGAAGCATAACTGATATCTGATGGAGAAGAAAATGGCCTTCATGAAGTTAGTAAAAAGGGTCAACAGTGTTAGTGAACTGACACACATACACAGACACACATAGTTCAAAATCTCATGGCCAACTATGCAGGGATTAATTAGAATCAGACAACTAGTAAAATATTTATACCAAAGTCATTACTTTTAACTATTAATGAATATTGTATAATTACTCAATAAGTAATAATAAAGTAACGGTTTTGTGGTTTGTTATGAACTAAATAATAATCGTCCAGCTGTACACTCACTCACTCTCTCATCGCCTATGCTGCTTATCCTGTATACAGGATTGTGGGAGGTCTGGAGCCTATAACAGCCAGGAGGCTTAGGGCATGAGGCGAGGTACACCCAGGACAGGGTGCATCGCAGGGCAAACCCATACACACTCACACACTGTGTGGGAATGCCAATTAGCCTAATCTGCATGTTTTTGAACTGTGGGAGGAAACCAGAGTACCCGGAGGAAACCCACCAAACCCAGACGGGGGAATTGAACCCATAATGCGACAGTGCTAACCACTAAGCCACTGTGCCGCCTCCATTCAAAGTACTGAATTTTCACCTGTGTCCTACTTTACATAAAATGTATTACTTTTAGAGACAGTGAGCATGAGCTCTTGCTGTAGAAATCATGTTAAAGTTAAAAATAAAGAAAATATTAGCAAAATGTTAAATTTAACGACTGAATTACTCACCAGCGTCACTTAGTAATTATAATGCACTCTTTTAATCATTAACTTATAAATGATGTAATTTACAGTACTATATATATATATATATATATATATATATATATATATATATATATATAGGTATGACAGTATGACTCACTTATATAAGGGTGAGTAAAAAAGTACTTTTCAGCGTTCAAGGCCACTGTCTCCCCAGGCAATGCCGTGCAGGTGTGAACGTGTTACATCAGTTCATTTGTAACTGCAGTGCGAGCAAAAATGGATGCCCGAAGAACGAGCATTTGTTTGTTTGGTGCCGAAACAACTTACTTAGAAATTTAAGGATATCTGCAAACCAAATTTTAACCAAAACTCTAAGGAAGGTGAAAGTTTCTTATAGAGAATCATTACCGGTGACGAGACACGGATTCATCACTACGAGCCTGAGAGTAAATGGCAGAGTATGAAATGGAAACATCATCAATCATCAAAATTGATCAAAAAAATCAATTTGAAAAAAAAAAAAAAATTTAAGTCAGCCATCAGCTGGAAAATGGGATTCTCAAGGGCCAGTGTTGGAACATTCAACAGTGCTCGTTACAGTAGAGATTATGTCGAACAGTGATGTTAATTAAAATGAATTCTACAGCCAGAGTGCGGATAATTCTTGACTCACCCTTGTTGATGAATATCCATACAACACACCTTATATTTGATTGAATAGGCCGTAGTAACTATTACAATTAACAGATGCTTTTAGTAGCCATCACCAAGCCTTGGTGGTTCCTGGGTTGTTCTTCCGACTGCAACTCTAAATACATCGCTCTGTGTCTTACTTCTCCAGACTTTGTCATATCTTTTCCAAATATCCTCAAATGAGTAATTTGTATATGTCATATTATAACTGGAGTGTTACTGTGTCATTCTCCACGAGGCACAGCAATCTTTTAAGCGTTATTGCAAACTGTTCCCATCCCGGCTTGTTATAGGAAGCTGGCGGCTGAGTGGAGGATCTATCATGATACAGCACGGCTTGTTATTTTTGCTCGTTATTTATTACTTTCCAAGGTGACCTGACATTTGTTCTCAAAGCAGGACTCTTCCTTTTAGTCCCAGACTCTGTAAAGTTCTCTCTCTGAAATGTTGCTTTTGAAAACAAGGCTCTAAAGGTATCACGAGGTACGTTTGTCGGGTTTGTGGTGGCAGCCCGAAGCTCATCACCTTGCTTTCAGTTCTCCTGCCAAGCTTAAAATGTTGCGGGTTTGGAAAACATCTGAGAAATTTCACTGATGGCCCGTCCAAGTTTTTCTTGGCTCTAATTAAAGAAACTTAAATTGAGTAGAAGTCCAATTTATTTCCTCACTTTAATGTGTTTTTTTTTTTTTTTTTTAATATGTAATGACTTGAAGTCTTAATGTTTGTAGCATGTCCAAATAGATGTGCTGGTACACTAGGTCATTAACTAGCAACGCATAATTAGCTGTAGTTTAGATTTAAATGCTTGGGAGAATCCGTTCGGCGCTGTTCAGTTTCCTTCAGCTACCCATTAACAGATACACGCTCATAACTGATACCATAAATTCTTCTTTTTTTCTTTTTTTTCACCCATTAACGCCAGCTTGATGTTTTTTCTCGTTTCGCGTCTTTGAACTCTTCCCAGAAGCCTTTGTAGTTCAGACTAGTATTCAGACCTCGGCTAAACCGAAGGAAAGAAATGCAACATTATATTGCATTCAGGTCTGTGAGGAAATAAACAGCAACTGCTTATGGTTTGAATTACCGCTCCATTCCACGGCTCTGCCAGGGGCTGATAAGACATCAATGTCAAAGCCGCTGTGTCTCACACGCATGTGCACACAAACGCGCGCACGCAGGCACACAAACACCGAATTAAAGATAGTCGGTGAGCTTGCTGGATTCTGACATGAGAAGAAATCCCAGTGTGGGCTCTTAAATGGTGCAGACGTCAGATCTGAGCGGTGAAATATGCAGGATGTAATTTCATGGATATTGATTTGAACAGGCATTAAAAAAACAAACCAAAAAAAAAGGAACATCCTGCATCTCAATGGTGAGGCTTCTCTGAATAACCATCACATGCATTTAACATGAATTTCATCACGTGCATTTGTGTAGTACACTGTATATGAGGGAGATATAAACATATAGAATATTAGCGTAAGTACCCGTCGTTTCGTTTTTAGAAAGAGTTAAAAGGTTAAAGCTAAAGTTATCAGTAATATTATTATTTCAGGTTGAAACATGTCTGCTTGTCTTTCTGCACGGAAGAACTCTCCGTCTCACTTGTTAATACAAAGAAATTACATTTTGTAAGGTTGAGTATCTTGTGCTTTTTTTTACGCTAAATTGTACTTCTTTCATCATAATAATATTGTCTTAATTAGCACTATGGTTTCGGAACATATAAGACAATCTTACAAAACATACAATGATTCGCTGTAAACCTTAATGCTCAAAGTAATTAAACCTGTTGAGTACTGGTAACTTAAATAATTACAATTAGTTCAAATTAATAGACCTTGATGAGTATTTAGAACTTTTTGGTATTTATGAGTTTGTAGAAATGACACTTTTCAAGTGTACTTAAGTAAGCGTAACCATCACCTTAAAGTTCCACCAACAATTGTGTGTCTGACATCATCAGGGCAATAGCGCACTGGTGGCTCAGTGGTAGGTGTTTCACTTGCCATGGGAAAGGCCCGGGTTCGATTGCCAACAACTGGATGAAGTGAGGGTTGCAGCAGGACGGGCATCTGGTGTAAAACCTGTGCCAAGCTTGTGTGCGGACCGGATTGTGCCGAAAGCCCAACAACAATTCATTTGATTTGCAACAACTGAAAAAAAAAATGCTAATTGCTATTAAATAGTATGAGTTAGGCTACTGAATAATGCAAGTAAGGAACGATTAATATGAACGAGTACAACAAACTCAAAAACTGATAGTTCCGTTTACTTAAAATTGGAAACACCATTACTTGAAAAATTTGATGTACAGGTAACTGATTACCTAAAATTTTTGGAGTTTTGCCAACTTATTCGGGTTTACAGTGTGCCTTTGAAGGTAAACTTTAGGCAAAGTTTCATTAAATTCAGACAGACACACAGACAGAACTTTTGCTGAGACTGGTTTCTAGTCCTCTAATGTATGAAATGTAAAGATATCATTAAAAGAGCAAGTTCTGACCAATGTACTGTATAGTACAGACAAAACTTTTTCTTTTATTTATACGGATGGGGCTGGCGATTTTATCCGATGCGATTTATAACTGAGCAGTTCAGGTCGGGGGTCTTGCTCAAGGGCACTGGAATGTGAACTTACAACCTTCAGATCAGTAGCAAACTGAATCACCAATACCACAATGTTGGGTATGTTCTTGAACAGCAGGGACAACATCAGTGTTTTAAAGTTATTATTTTTATTTCAAAGCTCGCCATTTTCCCGCAGTTGGTCCTACCTTTTCTCTTTTCTCATCTTTTGCCTACTTCCCTTCTTCCGAAACTAAATACTTCATCAACAATGAAAAAAAAAATCTAATTAAATGCATGTAAAATGGAATTATGATGAGGATGGAGTTTGAGATTACAAATTACAAGTGAGATCTATGTACAGTTATAATATTCCACAATATTATTATTACACCTCATATTAAGGTTCACATGAAGATGTCATATTAGGTATAAACATAAGGGTCTGTTTCTATCTCATCTGATTTCTCCCTCATTCACTCATCTCTATGCCGCTTATCTTGCATATGGTCACAGGAAGCCTGGAACCTATCCAAGGGGCCTATCAACGATTATCCCAAAATTAATCAACAATCTAATAACTATAACAACCACTCCTTAAAAAAAACTGTAAACATTTTACATTTTGAAATTGTTATTATCTGTTGAGGCTGCCATGAAGCTGATGAAAAAAAAAAATTTTTAATTGTGTTTTACAGGAGAACTCATTTTCAACTCTTAAAACCCAAGCCGCACAGATCGACGCTGGCAACTCAGGATATCCGCTACCGTTCAAAAGTTTGGGATCTCTTGAAATTTTCTTTGTTTTTGTTTAGTGATTTATTTTCTACATTCTACAACAATACTAGGGATTTTTTAAAAAATATATATATATATATATATATAAATAGCTCATATGGAATTATGTACTGTAACAACAACAATAACAGTCAATTGTTATTTTAAGACTAGACGAATTGAGCGGTTCTTCTCATGAGTCTTCTGGTCTGAGTCGCTCATTCTTTTGAATCTATTGCACTGCATATGACTCGGATTAGAAGACTCATGAGAAGAACCGTTCAATTCTGTTCCCTGTGTAATGCACTGCATAGCGTCTATGGGAGTCATGTGACAAAAGAACGAATGATTCGGACTAGAAGGCTCGAGAGGTGACTACTCAATTCTGGTTCCTGTACATAACCTATGGGGATTCTGCAATGCTTTGCGCATGCGCGCCAAGTAGAAAATGAATGAATCGCTTTCTGAGACTACTAGTTCTTCTGAGTCACGTTAAAGACTTAAAGAACGTGACTTAAAGGTTCATGAACGACCCATCACTAATGTGTGTGTGTGTGTGTGTGTGTGTGTGTGTGTGTGTGTGTGTGTGTGTGTGTGTGTGTGGTTTCAGACATCAAACTGTGTATTTGAGTTTTCAGATACGTCAGAGAGAACGAAAGTTATTATTACTTTTATAATGTGTAAATTTTTCCACTACCGGAATACAGGAATGATGTCACAACCTATATATGTTTATATGTTTATATGTTTATATATGTTAATTGCAAAATAAAAAAATGACTGAAGTGCTCTGAGTTTTAAACATTTATTAAATATAGTTCTTTTTTTTATTCTGTTCTATTATGTTTATTACTGACCTAGAAAGCACTGTTATCATTAACAGACATGAAGCTACTATGTATTTTCATTACGTCTGAGGTGTCTATCAGAGCCAGAACATAACAGAAAGATTATCTGACGATTACCTGATTGCCTACTGGATTACCTAGTGCTTTGTTACTGTTACGCAGTTAATAAGAGAAAGCTTTGTGTACTGTTATGGTTCGTTTAGTTAATACACAAGTTGAAATCATACAGTGTTCATGTATCATCGGGATTTGGTTTCGTTCATTTGGATGACTAATCTTTCGGTTTAATTGAGTCATTGTTTCCTGCAACTTATATTAACTACCAGCAGAGAGAGAGAACACCACTGAGAGCTATATATGACTGGAATATTGCTGGAAATCCTAGCTACAGGACACCATATTTCTAGCCAATTGCACCACTCTCGAGCCAAGACAGCATTTCTACAGCTTATAACCCAGACTGCTCAAAGATGACTGGTATAATTCATCTTCTTATGGAGTATAGACTACAGGAAAGGGAATAAAGCAACAGCCAGACTTGCCACTCTCCGACATTCTTTCAGCTGCGGAATTGGTGCACTGAGGTTAAGTCACAATTCTTACACATTCGAGACAGGATTGGTATTACAAGTCTAAAGAACAGTCAAGTCTGAGGAACCATTCAATCCTTTAACACTGGAGGGTGACTCAAGTCATATATCTGAAGAGCTGTAACAGATTTCACACTTTTGAAAATGTAAATTCAGCAGTGTTTATGACTCCTTAATGCCATTAATTGCATATTTCATCTGTGTGTTATTAAGGCATTGTGAGTTTGTGACTGCACTGCTGTTTGTTATAATGAGGCATAGTGCATAGCATAGTGTAGTATAGTATAGGGTGGCATGGTGACGAAGTGGTTAGTGACTGTGCTGCTGTTTGTTATAATGATACATGCAGTGTAATGTTTATAGTATAGTATAGTATAGTATAGTATAGTATAGTATAGTATAGTAAAGGGTGGAATGGTGGTGAAGTGGTTAGTGACTGTGCTGCTGTTTGTTATAATGATACATGCAGTGTAATGTTTATAGTATAGATAGTATAGTATAGTATAGTATAGTATAGTATAGTATAGTATAGTATAGTAAAGGGTGGAATGGTGGTGAAGTGGTTAGTGACTGTGCTGCTGTTTGTTATAATGATACATGCAGTGTTATGTTTATAGTATAGTATAGTATAGTATAGTATAGTATAGTATAGTATAGTATAGTATAGTAAAGGGTGGAATGGTGGTGAAATGGTTAGTGACTGTGCTGATTTTTGTTATAACGATGCATGCAGCGTATTGTGTATAGTATAGTATGGCATGGTGATGAAAGTGGTTAGAGACTGTGCTGCTGTTTGTTATAATGATGCACGCAGCATATTGTGTATAGTATAGTATAGTATAGGGTAGAATAGTAGTGGTTAGTGACTTTGCTGATGCCTGCAGTTTATTGTGTATAATGTAGTATGGTATAGGGTGGCATGGTGACGAAAGTGTTTAGCGACTGTGCTGCTGTTTGTTATAATGATTGAAGTGTATTGTGTATAGTATAGTGTAGAATATAGTAAAGGTGGCATAGTGGTGAAGTGGTTAGCGACTGCGCTGATTTTTGTTATAACGATGCATGCAGCATATTGTGTATAGTATAGTACAGTATAGTTTAGTATAGTATAGGATGCCATGGTGAAGAAAGTGTTTAGCAACTGCGCTGCTGTTTGTTATAATGATGCATGAAGTATATTGTGTCTGGTATAGTCTAGTATTGTATAGTATAGTATAGTAAAGGTGGCATGGTGGTGAAGTGGTTAGCGACTGTGCTGCTGTTTGATATAATGAAGCACGCAATGTATTGTGTATAGTATAGTGTAGTGTCTTGTAGTTTAGTATAGTCTAGCATAGTATAGTATATGGTGACATATATAGTATAGGTCGAACACCGCCAGAGACATGCAGATTACTTGGCACCCTGTCAAGTATGTACCCCGTCTTAAGCCTGAGTGCCCTAAGATGGGCTCCAGGCCTCCGACAACCATCTAGTAGTATAGAGAGTGAGTGAATATAGTATTATATTGGGGAACTTTAATACCCTTTGTGGTATTAATGTTCTTCTAATACACCACAAAGGTAACGAGATAACACATTTGATTTATGCTACTGTATAGAATACTATCTAGGTATAAGATATAGAATATAGAATACTATCTATATATCTTTTTTTTATTAACCATATAATAGGCAGTCTAGAGTCAATATAGCAATCCTGTGTATAGTCTAGTACCTTTGTTCAACAGTGTGTAAGATGAACTAATATCACTAGGATTGCCAGGTTTTAGTCAAATTTCCAGCCATACTACAACTCAAAAGCCACACCAGAAATCAATTTAAATCAATAGACCCATTAGTTTCACAGCTGAATGGGAATTTCAGCTCTTTTCAACAAGCCAATTGGTTCAATTCTTTTGCCTCCTGAACAGCTCGTTGCCATTTTTCCATCAAGCTGGGGACAATAGCTGATTCTCTTCCCATTGGAGCAAAAATCATGCTGCTCTTTGGCTGCAAAGATTATAATTGGATAAATATCCAATTGGATAAATTTCCAGCAAAGCCCAAGTTCAAACAGTGTGTCTATGTGCCTATCTATATAGACAGGACCATTTCAACCGTAAGATATACTGCAAAGATTGAGAGGAGGATATGGAGTATTTATCTGGGCTGAAACGAACTCAAAAACGATTGGGTATTAGAAAAGGTAGACGTGTTTTGTCAGCATTCTAACCATGAATGACCTTTATGCTACTGTAAAGAATACTATCTAGGAATTTTATTTATTAACCGTATAATAGACATTAACCGTGTCCCCCTTCTTACTCTTTGCAACAGAGGAAATGAATCTGTGTATTATAGGCATAGGATCTGCACTTAGACTTTGCCTTTGCTCATGGACATTTATTCAGTTTTCTATTTGTCCAGTTATAATTGTGGCCATGGAGCAGCAGGATTCCTACTCTGATGGCAAAAGAACAACTATTGTGTCCAGATTGAGAGGGGAAAAAAATGTCAACAAGCTGTTCGGGAGCTGAACCAATTGACATGCTGAAAAGAGCTGAAATTACCATCACCACAATAAAACCTAATGTGTCTATTGATTTGAATCGTAAAGACATCCATAGTCATATACGGTGTACCTATTCACTATTTTCGCCTGATGGAGGTTCATCAGCTTCCATGTTGATCACATATTCCCCAGGCCCAGGTCTAAATGTACCTTGCAGTATTGATCTGAATGAAAACAACCTTGCATGTAGTCATTAAAGGTAATTGTGGTTGAATCAATAAGTGTATAACACAGGTCACAAAGAAAGGATATCAAAGATGATTTAGCTGCACGGCCTAGAGTATGCAGTCCTTTCACTTAGAGGAAGGCAGCTGCAGAGGCACACACAGCTTATTAGCATGCCTATTAAAAGCTTCATTGAGATTTTGGAAAAGACTCCTAAATGAGTTTAGAGCTTAATTGGGGGCATAAGCGCTTTCTCGATTTTTCCTTCCTGAATTTTTAAGCGTGGAGGTTTTAATTGAAGGACGCTGTCTCGAAGACGGGCTGTAAAGCTTGGAGGTTTAGATCGCCGCTGTTGCCGTCGTGTAAATTTCGCCTGTCATTAATCTTCACTGTCACTTCATAAAAAGAGGACAGAGAGACATAGGGAAAGTGATCCAGCTCGTGCTCAGGGTGACGTTTATTAACTATTAATATACGCTGTACCGAGCTGGTGAGCCAATTTAAACGGACTGACAGCTTTGAGCCACTGGGATTGCTAGCGTGCAATCTTTGAATTTTGCCTGGATTTTAAGATACTAAAAAATGGGGCTTATCAAACCAAAAATCACAGAATAATGCACGGATACGGGGAGATTTGCACTGAATTAAGGCACTGAGAGAGATTTCATCTGTTTTTTTTTTTTTTGCTGTATTACAGTGTTAAAAGTCTATTTTTCCTTTTCATTGAGACATTTTACGGCACTCCATTACCCAGGAGGAAGTGTTCCCACTTTGTCGTCATCACATCATTATCCGCTACCCCCTAACCCCTAGGCAGAATGAGGTGGCGAAAGAAAGAGAGAGAGAGAGAGAGAGAGAGAGAGAGAGAGAGAGAGCAAAGGCCAAACACAAGCGCAGCCTTTTAAACCTCTGTGTAATTAAATCTGTCGCTGCTAATCACTGCTGACCATTGCCATGGCAACGCACAGAGGGGTAATTAAGAGGGCAAATGAGATTTAAACTCAGGGGACCAAATTGATAGTGTCAGATACCGACCCAGCTCAACACAGACTTAAATGACAGCGATCACCTTCGGAAAGCAGCATCAGAGACATCGTTTTCCTGTACGCTCTCCTGTAACCGTTCATTACTGTAACCGATCAGTAGTCATGGCTGGCGATTGGTGGCAGGCCTGTGGGAGGAAGCGTCTCTGCTTCTCTGTTGTCTCATGCAGCGCAGGTGGCAATTTGGAGCGCCGGGTCCCTCAGGTGCATGGCGCAACCCTCAGCATTTAATTCAGCTTCCCCAAAACAACCAGCAATTTTAATATCATTTGCACATGACACTTCTGTTTGTGCGGTGAAGCTTAATGTTGGGTTTGAGTTCCCAGTTCGGTTTGAAAAGCCGCCAGACCGGGACTTTTTTAACACAGTATGTAGGCGTTTGTATATTAGTGGGCAAGCTGTGAAATAATGGACTAAACTGAGACGGTGTCCTAGTACATACACACGGCACGAGAGCGATGCTTGGAGACGCGCTACTCCTGAGGGTTAGAAAGATCATAAAGAGAAATCAAGGCATTCCTGACTTTAATTCTCTTAACTTGTTCAACCAGCAAAGGTTTGCTTAAATATCGAAGTTCACAGAGTGCTTTTAGGATTTTACAAGGAACGTTCGAGTCAAACCGGGACTTTTGTTTGCGCAAACTTATGAGCGTAAAAACTCTATATACAGTAATCCCCTGCTACACTCACGCACTTATCCCAGTGTTTCACTAGGCTCGGATACCATCAAGGTCGAAAGTTTTCTCAGTAGGCCTACACCAGAGCTATGATTGGACCACATACTTCACATCTGAAATGCTGGCCTCCAAGGAACTCCTTTAATAGCCCAGACATGTGGTAATGGCCTGGAGCGAGATCAAGACTGTCTGAGAACAGGCTGAGTTCCTGTAATATCCAAGGGGTGTTGGTGAATTATTTTGTATAGAGATGTGTCTCTTCTGCATGTTGCCATGAAGTTATCTGCTTATTTTCAACACTGGAAACCCTAATTCTCAAAGTAATTATTGAGTACTGTTAACTTAAATAATTACAATTAGTTCAAATTAATAGACCTTGATGTGTATTTAGAACGTTTTGGTATTTATGAGTTTGTAGAAATGACACTTTTCAAGTTACTCAGTAATGCAAGTAAAGAACAATTAATATGAATGAGTGGAACAAACTCAAATACCGATAGTTCTGTTTATTTAAAATTGGAAACATCATTACTTAAAAAAATTGAGGTAACTGGTTACCTCAAATCTTTGGAGTTTTGCCAACTTATTCAGGTCTACAGTGAAGAATGAGGCGTTACACTCGTTGAATGTTCACGAGAACAACTGCAGCGGGCTCTGATCCACCTCAGCCCGGATTGTCATTTATCGACTTCTTGCTCGAAGTCTTCTGCAAATGTCAAATGGTTTCACGCCTTCGTTCATAGGAACTTTAATCACACATCCAGGTTTGACTTGTATGAGCCATTTCAAGCTAGAGCATTAAAATGGAATTCCAGGCTTATTGCCCAGATGTTTTCGAAGATTAACATCAATTGCTTCTGAAGTAGCACTGATGTTTTAAAACTACATTGGAATAATAATACTAATTCTCTTTATACCACTCATCCTGTAAAGGGTCGCAGGAGGCCTGGAGCCTACTGTATCTAAGCACCATGGACAGGGTCCCAGTATATCGCAAGTACACACATCTTTATCTTTGGACTGTGGGGGTCTTTACACTCACAGACCCAAGGCGGGACTCGAACTCTCAACCCTGGTATAATAATATTCATGTAAAAAATCCAGTTTATTATAATATCTGCGAAATATTTTTTACGCAATTGGTCTATAATAAAGCTCACTAGGTGAACAACTAATCAATTCCTACTGTCATTTATTAGATATTAAGAATAACAAATTATTTCTTTCAAATACTTATGACTGCATTCACTCATTATTTGCATATATCTTGCATCGTTTCTGCACTCGTAAAATATTTTCTTGTGGTTTATGAATCCTAGTTTTACATTGTATTTCTGAAACACTCCGTGCTAGACCGCAATATATATTGTAACCTTTAGGTTTTCACTCGGAAGGTATGAACTGAAAATCCCCTGAATGGTTTTAAATGTAGCTTTTAGTTCTAAAAGTGCAGGTTACTATGAGACTAGAATATTGGTAAGTGTTACCTTTTTCGCAACCCATGCTATCGTTGTTACTGTACTATCCACGCAGAATAAGAAACAACAAATACCTCTATATGAAGAGATATCTGCCCCCTGTATATTTATAACGTAGTCGCTTTTTTCCATACAGCCAAGGTCTTGAAAGACCAAGAAAAAAAGTCATGGCATAAATCAATATTCTGCTTCATGAGTCAGGAATCAATACACTATATCAATATCCCTTATTTTATAAGTCTGGGTTTTTGATTGTCATAACATTGAAGGTTGCATTTTAATGTCTGTGTGTGTAAGAAATGTTATATCAGATGCTGTTTTACTTGTTTTGGTGCAATTAGCACAAATATGGCGTGCAAATGTTATCGATTTTTCATAATGCTGGATAGTTTGTGAATAAGGAGCAGAACATCATGTATTGTTCACCCCGAGCACTGCTGCGATGCTGTTTGCACTCAACAGAAAGAGATACTGTTGTCAGATTCTCACCGCACTGCTTCTTGGCTTGACTGAAAAGTCTCCTCTACTAGAAAGAGAAGCAGAGGAACCCGTTTGGCAGACGACTCAAAGCCAGTGTGTGGGAAGTTCTGCCTGGCGCTTTCAATCAAAAGACAAATGAAAAACACTGGTGGACTCTCGAGAGACACACAATGATGAGTACAAGGGTAACGGCGCCAGAGTAAACAAAACCCAAAGCAAGTCTCTGCTTTCGAAATCTCTCATTTGGGCACATTTGATTTGCTTATGCCTTCCTTAAACTTGAGTTTCGTCCAAGAGGTGAGTCACGCTCCGGCTACTGAGCCGCCGTGTGTAGTAGTAGGAGCGACTGCTCTCCGCAAGGAGCTCCACCTCAGGCCTTAGTGATCTGTGCCATGTTCCCCAATCAGCCTGACTGGAATAGGAAAGCAGCCTGGACCCCCCTCAGTGGAGCTGAGCTCTGTAAAACGCTCTGGCAGCCGAGCACGCAGGTGTCAGAACATTTAAGGCCATTTTCTCCGAAGGGAGTGAGAGCAACAAAAAAAAAAAAAAAAAGAAAGAAATCCCTTCTTTCCAGGAAACCATTTGCATTTGAATTGCAGTCGGGCCAATAAGGCATATCGCCCTTATGTTCCTTATCATGACTCACTTCAAGGAGCAGAATGAGGTGTGGTGTGTGGAAGGGGATTTGTAGACTGCAGAGGTGGTGCAGGATCAGCAGTCTGCCTCAAATCCCAGAACACTGTCACCCCTGTGGCACAGAGACAGCCACGCTTAACTAGATCTGAGCCATTATTCTGTGAATTACAGATCATTCAAAGCATTATTTGAGAAATTTCTTCTTCTTCTTCTTTTATTTTTTATTAGAAATGACTCAGCCATGTATTACTCTATAAAGTCAGGCAGATTTTACAATAGGTGCAGATTTCACCTTTTTTTTTTTTTTTTTTTTTAAAGGGACAGAGGTATGCCACCGAAGCAATCCATTATAAACCTGAAAGACGATATCAATCAAGCAGTTGAAATGTTGAACAGACCGCATGACCCGTCATCAAGCTGACAGCTGAGCAGTGACAATATCTGTCTCAGACAATGATAGATGTAGCACAGGTATGGTTATAATAGATGTGTACTCACATACGGTATGTGATTATGTTCAAGTATTAATAAAAAATTGTGCTGCGCCTTAATGCAATGCACAAAATAGAAAAATAGAAGAAAAAATATATATATACAGTATGTTCAGTTCATTTTGTCATTTTGTAGCTCACAGCTTTCATATATTTTGTATGAAATAGCTCTCTTTTTATTGCCCCTGTGGGATCTGCTCTCTGTAGGATTAGGCCCACCCAGCTGAGCCTCTCACCCAATTCACCAATCTCCCTCTCTCTAAAATGGACCTAGTACACTTTCTGAAATGCACTGCAGCTGACTGATAGCCTGTGAGTGGCAATAAGCCTTTACTGGATGGGTAAAAAAAAAAAAAAAAAAAAAGAGCTATAGCATCAGGCTCTAACAAATCACATAGGGCAACTGGTGACAGTTATTCAAGATTAGCTAGAACTGTTTTGTGCTTTTAAAAGTTCTTTCCACCAATTTAATATTATTATTTATTATTAGTGCTACAGCATATACAGTACATTGTCTGAAATAAAGTGCACACTGTAAGATGTTTGATGATGGTGCACAATGCAGTGGACAGTTCATGTGTGAAAATGATTCCTGGAACAGCTCTTTGAGTTGGAACATCCCCATGCCATCATGCAAGAAAACCTGATAACCTCATCATTTAGTACATTAAGGTCATCAGCTGACTTCGTTTTATTGCCACATAATATTGCTGAGCCTTGAACTGACCAACTGAAGCAACCCCAGATCATAACACAGCCTCCAGAGTACAGGGGGCACTATGCGTGATGTTGCATAGATTCATGCGCCCATCACTATGGAAAAGGGTCGATCTGGACTCATCAGACCATATGACCTTTTTCCATTGCTCCAAAGTCTACTCTTTATGCTCCCTAGCACACTGCTCCATTTCCCCCCCCCCCCCCCCACCCTTATGGCCACACAGCTGTTTATTCCAAATCCTGTAAGTATTAGTCACATTATGCATGTGGAATTGCTCTTACTTTTACTATTAAACAGAGCTTTGAACACCAAGCATTTAAGTCATCTCGAATCACAAAATCTTTTCCAATCACACATTACAGTTTTAATGATCATAGTTGGGTGGCTTCTTGTCTTAGTTGTTGGCATTGTCGCCTTGCACCTTCAGGGTCCAGGTTTGATTTCCGGCCAGTTTCGATATCCGCCTCTGTGTGCATGGGGTTTGCATGTTCTCTCCGTGCTTGAGGGGTCTCCTCCAGGTACTCCGGTTTCCTCCCACAATCCAAAGACATGTAGGTTAAGTTAACTAGTATTCCCAAATTGCCCATAGTGTGTAAGTGAGTATGTGTAAGTGTTTGCCCTGCAATGGATTGGCACCATGTCCAGGTGTACCCCGCCTCATGCCGTAAGTCCCCTGGGATAGGCTCCAGGCCCCCCCATGCCCCTATATACAGGATAAAATAGTATAGACAATGAGTAAGAGAGTAAGTGCTTAAAGTTGACCACATAGGCACCTGAGCTCAACAGTATCCTAAGTTTATTAGAGTTAAGCATGGTCCAACTAGGGCTTGTGGAGGCTAGTGGTGATTACCACTGTATTTGTTTTCATTTTATAGGATGGTAGGACCTCCAGTCAACATTCGCACATACAGGCAATTTGTGAACACCAATTAGTCTAATATGCACATCTTTGGAAAGAAACCAGAGTACCCGTAGGAAACCCACCAAGCATGGGGAGAACATGCATACAGACCCCGAGGCGGGAATCAATCTTGGAGGTGCAAGGCGACGGTGCTAACCACTAAGCCGAGAGAGAGAGAGAGAGAGAGAGAGAGAGAGAGAGAGAGTCAAAAGACCTTGCAGTATTTTGGTGTCACTTGCTCAAGCCACTTGCACTTGTCACTTGTTCCCTGAATATCATGTTTCGTGACTGCTATTGCCTTCTTCATCATTGTCTAACAGTTTTCTATTGGGTTTGGGTCTGAAGATGACCGATGCTGTGGCTCCAGAAACTGAATAACATTATCTTTTTCTTTTCTTTTTTTTTTTACACTAATATAGGTTAGAACTAATTAGTAAAATCACCTGGTTTGTGAACAGGAAAACATGGCATATGTTGTCTTAATACTTTTGGCCATCACCGTATGCTTCAAGCAATTTTATCAACCTTTTCTAAAACAAACTCACTCAAAAAAGGAGTGCAGTGAAGATGCATTGCTCATTGCCATGGATTTTTTTTTTTTTTTTTTTTTTTGCGTCTCATGAGAAAGAAACAGCTATGGAAAGCAGATTAACCTGAAGGCATGACGAAACTATGCTGTCCAGCACAACCATGCAGGCTGAGCCACAAAATATTCCCAACCCGGTGAGCACTGTGGCACAATCTAAAGTCGCTGGTAATTTGCCGGGAACAAATAAATAGTACTGCACACTGAGCTAAGACTGGCAGGAATAAATTTCACAGGATATAAGAAAATATAAAAAAAAATAAAAAATATCATTGTGTGAGCTGTATAGTTATATTGATAATAATACAGTTATATTGATAAGAATAATGTTACAGTTATATTGATAATAGTAATATAATACAGTTATATTGATAATAGTTATATTGATAATAATGCTTTTATGCATTAAAGCATTTTTATCATTTAAATAATGATTTACCAGTCAGTCATCAGTCATCAGGCTTAGCATGCTAATAACCATAATTAATCATAGCATTATTGATTTGCCATAAAATACCTTCATTAAAGTGACTCTGAGACGGAATGAAATAAGATGCAAAAGAGAAATGACATTTTATCTTATAAATCTGTCATTCTGAAATCCCTGAGCTATCCCATCTGAAACACTGGCCTCTCAGGAACTCCTTTAATGGTGCAAACATGTGTAAATGAATTGGAATGACACACGATCGTACAAGGGATGTGGAAATAACTCCCAGCCAGATTCCTGTAATGTACAATCAGGTTGTACATTGGTAAATGATCGTGTGTGCACTTCCCATAAACAGACACAGCTCTCTTTTGAGAAGTTATCAATCGATTTCCAAGGATGAATGTTCACGGGAACGACTGCGGTGCGCTCCGAACCACCAGACTTCTTTTAAACGTTTGCACCATTCAGATTCTAAGAGTCGCATCGCCGTACTGTGCTTGAAGTCTTCTGTGAATGTCATTCGGGTTTTACACATTCATTCATGGGAAATTTCATCACAAGTCCTGGTTTGACTTGAACGGTGCTGATTTTTAAAGAGAAAACAGCAAAATGCATGATTCTTTTTTGAATGTATTACATTCAATAAAAAGGTGAATTTTGTTGGTTTAAATGATAAATGATGAAAAATGATATGGCATCCTTGCTCCCCGACTTTCCCACGAAACCAGACGGACATGGTCGTACCATTTTTTCTGAAGAATAAGCCAAAAACAAGCTTTATCCAGAGATTACAGGATAAAGGATTTTTTTGTTGTTGTTATTGGGGATCAACTGAAGGTATTTATTTTGCACTTTGCAACAGGGATAGTGGATTTCACCAGGCTCTTTTAACTCATAGTGTTGGTTTCAAGTTATCAAGCTGTGTGTATCACCCTAAATCTCAGACTGCATGTCGTGTACAAAAAAGTATGTGAGGGTCATTTTATTTTGCCCACTATTACTTTGAAATACATAGGAATGGATGGGAAAGGAAAACCCTGCCTGAAGGGGTGTCAGGTCACTGCTGTTGCTGTATGTCATGAAATGTATTCTATGAGTCTCTGGAAGTTTGCTTTTGAAATTTCTTTGATGTTTTGATGATGGAACGTAAAGACTCATATTTCACATTCAATCACATACAGGTCTGTTTCTAAAAAATATCAGGAACATTAGACAGATTTATACTGACATTTGACAAATGACACTTACTGTACATTGTACTTTGTGAGTTCTTTCCACGCAACCTCTTGCAATTCTTTTGCCAATTACTTGTTAATATCACACAGTAATCAAACCAATATGAGCACATGCAGCAGTGTTTAAAGTAGGAATATAACCTACCTCTGGGAGAATGCTTATTCTGAACAGTAGGGAATAACCTAATAAGCAGCAGAATTAAGTCACCCTAACTCACTTCTGAGAAAAAAAAATGGCAAGATCAAAAAGTTAAGATAGAAGGTTAGAAAAAGCAATTGCACAATAAATCTGTGTAGTATTTATGCTCCCATACCATTCAGTGAAAAAGCAAACAAAGGAAAGGAACTATAGTATGCATATTTAACTGGTGGCTCAAGCAGTTACTGGGTTACTGTTGAGAAGGCCAAGCACTGTGGGAGGAAATTGGAGTACCCGGAGTAAACACACCAAGCATGGGGAGAACATGCAATCTGCATGCACACAGAAACGGGAATCAAACCTGTCCTAAAATCGAACCCGGACAAAATGTTTTAATATTATATGCTGTAGCATTAGAATTTTCCTTCGCTTAACTAAAAGGTGTCCCGCTTCTGGTTGGAGATCTTGTCACATGGATGTCCCATGTGTCCCTTTGGGATGCGTCCAATGTCTGGGGACAGTTTGACTCTACAAGGAAGACGATTCTGTCCTCGACAGCTGTTTCTCTACGGACTTGGCTACAGTCACTCGATAGTTCAGAATAGGAATTTCCTACAAGTCTACCTGAGCCTCCAATAACTACCTGGACTCCATATTAACATCAATTAACAACTGTTATACTGAACTGCCTGCCACCTAACACACAGTATGAATGCAGATCAATTCCTGCTTTCTGTTTCACCCAGATGAGGATGGGTTCGCTGTTGAGTCCGGTTCCTCTCAAGGTTTCTTCCTGCTGCCATCTCAGGGAGTTTTTCCTTACCACTGTCGCCCTCGGCTCGCTCATCAGGGACTATCTGACCATACACATTCATACACATTCACATTTCATACAAACTTAAAGAATTCCCTATCATCCGGAGATCGCGAGTTCGATTCCCGGGTGATGCTGTAACCTCTCGCAGCCGGAGGTCTAGAGAGAGCTGATTGGCCGAGCTCTCTCAGAGGGGACGGATGAGAGGTACTTAGAGCTCCCACATTAATCACGGGTCTACAGCCAATCAGGGGCATCCGTGAGCTCACGAAAGCGGAAGAAGCGAATAACGCCGCCCCCAACAGTTGGGGCGAGCGGTTCGAAAAGATGCGGCCGACTGGCGTCACGTGGTTCGGAGGAAACACGTAATAGTCTTCGCCCTCCCAGCTGAGTGGTAGTAGTAGCCTTCATTTGGAGCCCCCTAGTGACAGGGAGGAATTGGAATTGGACACGACTAAATTAGAGAGAAAATCGGGGAAAAACCCAAAAAAAAAAAAAAAGAAAAAGCGCTCTACAAATAAAAGTGAATTGAATTGAATTGAAAAGACCCTCCATGAAGACATGGACTGCTAGTGTTAATGTGGAAAATCTAAAGTGGCCTGAGCTCTGACCTCAACCCCACTGAACACCTCCGAGATGAATTGAAACACTGAATGCAGCCAGGCCTCCTGAATTGACATCAGTGCCTGACCTCACTAATCTTCTCCAATCTTCAGTCTTGTGGTTGAATGGACACAAATCCCCACAGTCACGTTCCATAATGTTATGGAAAGCCTTCCCACAGGAGATTGTTATAACAGCAAAGCAGGGATCGACTCCACGTTAACGACATGGGATTTTAATGGGCACACATGCGTTTGACAGTCAAATATGCACATACTTTAAAACCGTATGGTGTATGTCATTAATTTTGTCTGTACCACGACATTAATTAACCTCGATAATGAGTCCAAACTAGGACCCACAGGTAGGTCACTCATGCCTAACGTACAGTACAGCAGAGCACGACAAATCCAAGAAGTGTGCTAGAAAGGATTTAGCCATAATCCACAATCCTGTAGTTGAAAAGCCTTTAAAAAGCCATTGGAACCTATTCCTCAAACTTCGAAAGTGTATTTGTATGGGTGACTTGCATGTTTATCTCTGAGCACACACCACACAGTGCATCATCCTTGAGCGAACAGGAAACGAGGCACAGTAGGAGACCTAGAAATCCACATTACTGTTACTAAAGAAGGATCCTCAGAGTCGAGTCCCTGTGAGGCACTGATGAAGGTGAACGAATCTCTGATGAGGACATATGAATAAAAATGATGGAGATAAGCTGTGACACCCAAAAGAGGATCAAAAAAGGACCAGACTGGGTGACACTGTCTTTCTGAAAATATATAGCAGAGCTTTTTTAGATAGATGTTATCAAATAAGTGTGTGACCCTCAGTGGAGGCATCGTTAAGATATGGCCGGACCATAAGATTTCCCTTCCCCTTCATCACTGCTTTTTGATTTCTTCCATTTCTATCTCCTCATTACCTTTACTAAATATAAGGAAGAACGAATATTTGACATCATTATGGCGACAATATTTTAATTCAATTACTCTTTTCATATATATATGTTGTAAGGTGTTGGACTGCTGATCAAAAGGTTTCCATTTCAAGCCTCAGCGCCAACCATCTACCATTGTTGGGTCTGTGATCGAGGTCCTTCACCCTGAACTGCAATCGGATGTTGAGCTGGCAACCCACCCCCACTGAAACAACTGATCTGTCTCCATAGAGAGGAGTATTTGTTGCATGATTTGCCCGATGGCACGGGGTTGGGCCCTTCCCCCCTCAAGGCTACTGTAACTCAAGCTTTCGCTTAATGTTAAATTATACTATTAACTCAAATCTGCTGCATTTGGCAGATGCCTGTATCTGAAGCGACTCGCATTTTTCATCATTATACATGTTGGCAACTAGGTGGTGCTGGGGCGTGAACCTGGGACCTTCTGATCAGCAGTCCAAGACCTTAACCGCTGTGACACATCAGCCCCAATTTCTAGAGCCTTAGAAGAATCCCAGGACACTTCGGGAAGGAGAAATAATAATTCCAGTAGAAATATTATTTTACGTATTAGATACAAATACACTATTTTAACAGCAAATACAAAATTTGTGGAATTTTCTGAAATCATTGGTAGATCTCAGGTTTGAATCCTGATAATACAAACTTTCAGTGTGGAACGGGTGGCATACTTACCCTCCTGTCCATCTAGGTTGTACAGCCAATTATACTGTAGGCATCTGTGAGCTGATGTGTGCAGAAGAGTGAAGACACAGTAGCACTTTCCTCCTGAAGTGTCTTCCGAAGCTACTTGGTGAAACATGTTAAACCAACAAAAAGAAGCCTTACAACTTCACAAGCAATTTGGGAACACCAATTAGCCAAATCTGCACGTCTTTGGCAGTAACCGGAGGAAACCGACCAAGCACGGGGGGGGGTGGGGGGATGCAAACTCCATGCACACAGACCCGAAGGTGGGAATCGAACCCAGACCCTGGAGGTGCAAGGAAACGATGCTAACCACAAAGTCACCATTCCACCTTCAGACAATTTGATAGAGGCAAGCAAACTACACATCATGTCACTGAGATGAGATGGCCTTATTTGATTATTATAGAATTTAATCATGGGGTGATTCCTGTAGTAGAAAATTAAACATTTCAGTACATACTGGTAACGGTAAAGGAAAATAACAATTAAAAAATAAAATAACCTTGGAGTTACTGTCATCACTGTCACTGATTATTTTCCTATAACACGCACGACCTCATATGTTTTATCCATTACATAGTAGTCATTTTAGAGCATTCCTCTAATGTAACTGTTATGATTTAGTTTTAGTTTTTCTGTTGATTGGTTGTTTTTAATAATAACTAGGGCTTATTTGATGGAATGCCTGAAATCAATCCCTGAATATTAGAAATGGCAAACTTTATGAAACTCTAGCAAACAAACTTCAGTTTCTTTTCCGGCATTACATCAGGTTGAATGAAGCTTAGCATTGCATCAACTGAGTTCCTCTTCCTGTCAAACAGAATATGCAAGTTTAAGAAAAAGCTGCTGTTTATAAAATTACCAACCTCAATGATATTGTTTGTCTGGCTGAGTAGTTTCACTTGAGTTGCACTTGCTTCATCATACTCATTATATTGTATGTATCATCGTTGCTTATTCACATCCAGATGGTGAGCCAAATGCTTCATTTTGATTGTTCTTCATCTCTTCATGAATATCTCATATGGCACATATTGTATGCTGCACTTCACTGAAATGCCTTTATTCAACATTTGCTCCTGAAAGTGAGGATTTTTCGGGGGCTTTCAAAGTGACTCAATAATTTCACCATGATGATACATTTACAAGCATCAAAGCTCAATCCTTTCAAAGCGTGCATGAGATTTTGTTCTCCCCCCCCCCCCCACCCCCTACCTGTACTGCAAGGATGCATCGCAACTGTACCATTTCTAAAGAAGAAGAAAAAAAAAAAACAAGCTCTGTATTTTGCTAATTACAGCAGATAAAAGTATGGAAGCCTTATCCAGGGAAATTCACTGGATTTATTCCAAGTTCATTCACAAACCTGCATTGAGAAACAAGAAATCACATCATAGTCCTACTGTATATTCTGGCCTGAATGTAAATATCCTTGTCTGCAAATTGATGCCAGATTTAAGATTTAAGATCGACGTATTATTAACTCAGTCATAGCAAGGCAGCACAAAAGACAACGCTGTATTGGGTGTATGAAAGAATTGGGTACAGCAGACTACTTTATAAATATCATCCAAAAAAGGTTGCAAAGTTCAGCAGCTAGTGAGTCTATGCGAAAATCCTCCTCTGCCAGCAGAGCAATTTATTTTCATTACCCTAAATCATAAGATCAATACAATGGTAAATAGCCTCTATTTATCTTACCAGAAAAAAATATATACCGCACTGCTGGCAAACATCATGCATAAATGGGAATTAGATGCCATACATTACAGGATGTACTGTGCGTAATGACTAATGATTAAAATTTGAGCCAGAGAGCAGCCTTGACTAAAATACCAATAGCCCTAACTCTAGGGATGGTTTGGCATTTCTCAGATGCACATCTACAGTGTTTGCATAAAGCTTGCTCTCAGACAGCGATCTATCATGTACATGTAGGTGTAAAGCTCTGTGCTGCTTGTGACAGTACTATTGATGAGTTTAACTAAAGTTAACCAACTTCCTAATTCGTGATACTGGTTTTTAATCTCCCTGGTGTTTTAAATCATCAGCCTCTGATGAGATCGATCGTGGCCGAGCGTGTTTGAGGACAAAGACTACCTAAAGCTTAGCCCCATACACCGGAATGAAAGTATAATATTGCAGATATAAGAGGACAGCTGGTGTAAACAGCATGGCTACGCATTGAGAAACTTTTCAAAGATTAAAAAACAATAGCATAAAGGTTCGTTTTAGCATACAGAACGGTATAAGGAAACAAACCTGAGGCTGAATTCTTTTAACCCAGAATGTTCTGTAGATTCATGCAGCCAGTTGGTGATTGATGTGTCAGACGATTACCTCATACTGTAGACTTATTCTCCACCGGAGCTGATGTACAGCGGCACGGTGGCTTAGTGGTTAGTGCTGTCACCTTGCACCGCCAGGGTCCGTGTTCGATTCCTGCCTCGAATCAGTTTGCAAGGAGTTTGCATGTTCTCCCTGTGTGCTTAGTGGGTTTTCTCCGGGTACTCTAGGTTCCTCCTGGCCAGGCTTGATTCCTGTCTCTGTTTGCATGTTCTCCCTGTGCTTGGGGGGTTTCCTCCCGCAGTCCAAAGACATGTAGGTTCGGTTAATTGGCGTTCCCAAATTGGCTGTATATGTATCTAGAATACAGTATAACAAGATCAAATTAAGACCCAAGTATAGAACTGTTGAGCAAACACCTAGAGATTTTGAAATTTGCCAAGACATACAGTACAGTATGCACTTTAGGTTTTTGTTGGAACTTAGGATCATCTACAGAGAGGCTTGCAATGGGCTTATGAGAGGCTTATGAAATGAGCACCTCCAATGGGCTCAAATGATGTCAAACAGAAGCTTCCAAAGGAATAACAGCATTTTCTGGAATTTAAGGATTGACAGATCATACATGGTTCTCAAATTTTACATGTTTAAGAATGTATGTTAATGTCACTATAGGAAATACAGTACAATGTGTTGTATAAACACTGAAATAATTGAACACAGACTAGTCTGATCCTGTGTACGCGCCCATCTTTGGCTAATGAATATTGATGAATATGCAAATGCAATGGTCATGTGACAAGGTGTCAAAACAAACTCAAAGAAGTGAGGATTTTTTTCACCAGATTCAGTAAAACGTTTGCGTCTATTTTTTTTTTCTTTCTTTTTTGCGAGTTGGCTTTTTTGTCTACCATGATGGTCGTTTTGAAGAAAATTATAATGCGGTCTCAAGTCAGGTGACCTCAGTGCCATGGAGGGGAGGTTGGGCCTAATTAGCATACTAAAAGTACAGGCTGCACAAAACATTGCTCAAAAAAAAATTATACATAGATGTGCAAGGCCATGACAATGACGGTATCACTCGACATTTTTGTGAATATTTATTGTGTAAAGTTGTACGTGTTTATTTATGTGTTTGTGTATGTATACTCTGAATCAATCTTTAACAAGCTGTTTAAAGGCACAATCAACTATTGGATTCGTATTCGTAAACATCTGCCCCAGTGAAACTGTGAAATAATGAAATAATTCCTAAGGTCCATGAACTCCCTTTTTTTGCTGCACTTTAAATGAAGGGGTTACAGCCTGTTTTGTTTATCTTGCTTGGTATTCAGAGGAAACACAGCATGAACTCAGTACAGCATTATCCTGTAAAAAATGAGAAATCACGATTTCATACATTATTAAATGCTACCAGTTTCAGTGTCAGACATTTATAGAGATTAGATTTTAGCCACCATATCAAATATCATGACCACACATAACTGGTAGTTAGCCTAAATCCCTCTTTCATCAAGGTCCTAAATGGTGTCATATTATTAAAGACGGTCATAAATAAAGGATGGCCAAAGTGTCCTGATATACTGTATTAGAGCATTTCTATGAAACAGCTTAACAAATGAGACTCTGATATGATTTTCAGCATTATACTGCAAATACTGAACAGGATATACACACACCATCCACTTTATTAGGAACACCTGTACTGCTGTACGTGCGTCCTTCAATGATCCAGCCTGTCAAGGCATCTTGTACTGTAGCTGCGGCTCTGTGCACGTAATCATGCAGGTCAAGAGCTCCAGATAATGGTCGAATATCCAATATCAGAATGGGGAAAATGTGCTCCCTATTGACTTTGAGTGAGGCATTGTTGTTTGTGCCTCGCATGCTGGCTTGAGTATTTCAGAAATTGCTGATGTGTTTCTATAGATTACACAAAATGGCCAGGAAACAAAAAAAAAAAAAAAAACATCCAGTGAGCAACAGAACTGCAGGCGGAAAAGCCCTGTTTATGAGACAGGGTTGAGGATAACGGTTGACTGACTGTGCAGTTTTAGTTAAAAGTGTTGATGAATATTTATTTATTGAAAAAAAATCAGACACTTCAAGAGGGCCTTCCTTTAGCTTTGATTTTGGTGGTGAATTCATGTGTGAAATAACTCCTCATGCTCCCAGAAGCACTCTTTCACAATCCTGTGTATCCAAGTCCTGGTATATCCCTGGTCCATCAGGGAAGAAAAATCTCCATAGATGTGATAACCCGGTCATTCAGTATGTTCAGGTCGTCAGCTAATTTCATCTTATTGCCACATAACGTTGCTGAGACGAAACCTGAGCACCTGAAGCAACCCCAGATCATGACACTGTCTCCAGGGGATTGTACAGCGGGCACTGTGCGCGATGGGTGCGACGCTTCACGTGCTTCCCTTTTTAACCCTCCATTCCTGACTACATCTGTTACTCTGTCTGTCAAAAAGTCATTTTTTGTGTGTGTGTGATTCAATGTTTTCTACATAAAATCGTTCTGTAACTGAAACTGAACAACTTTGTCCTCTGGTATTTCAACAACTGGTTTCATCAGATCAGAGCAATACAGTTTGAAAAACCCATTTTATTTAAAAGATTAGTTTGTTTGTTCATTTGCTTGTTTGTTTATTAGCACCACAATGGCATAGTGCTTGGTGCACGGTGGGACTGTCGCCTTGCACCTCCAGGGTCGAAGGTTCGATTCCCAACTTCGGTCTGTGCGTGTGGAGTTTGCATGTTATCACCGTGCTTGGTGGGTTTCCTCCGGGTTTCCTCCCACAATCCAAAGACATGCAGATTAGGTTGGCGAGTGTGTGTGTGCGCGTGTGTGTGTGCGCGTGTGTGTGTGCGTGTGTGTGTGTGCGTGTGTGTGTGTGCGTGTGTGTGTGTGCGTGTGTGTGTGTGTGCGCGCGTGTGTGTGCGTGTGTGTGTGTGCGTGTGTGTGTGTGTGTGTGTGTGTGTGTGTGTGTGTGTGTGTGTGTGTGTGTGTGTGTGCCCTGCGATAGATTGGCACCCTGACCATGGTGTACCCTGGCTTGTGCCTGAAGTCTCCCCAGGATAAGCAGTATAGGCGATAAATGAATAATTGATTTATTTATTCATATACAGAATAGGCCATTTACATGGATGCAAATTACAGTAATTCCAAAAACACTTGTTTTTAGAGTTTTTACACATTTTCATCAGATTGCACTCCTGGAAAACAAGCATGGCATTTCTGAGGAAATATGTATTACATTTCTGCATGCTATCTCTCTCTCAGTGATTACTAGTGATGCAAACAAGTACCAAGTATCGGGCATGATACCATTCCAGCAATTCTGGTTAAAATATAAAATATTATCCGACTACAGTCAAATCCCAGTGATCCCAGCCATAGTGTGTTTGAGAAATAACAGCAGACTGCTTCCTTATACATTACGTGCCTAATAAAGCCTGTGATTCACACCATAGATAATCAGATTATGTTATGGATTGGGTATCTAATTCCTCTTTCCCCAGAAGCAATCCACCATGACAGGTGATTTTACCATCATGCCTTAAACCCCCCCCCCCCCCCAAATCAAAACATCCGTTTATTTCTCTCACAGGAGCTGAGAGATAGATGCTGGCCATTAATTCTTCATTTGTCTTATATTTCTAAGCATCCTCCACCATATGGCTGGCTCCACTGTTCTGATGAGGCGTTGTAAGTGTTATTTTCAGCAGGAGTCAACATGTCTTGCCCTAGGCACTTTTCTGACTGCTTCTTGGTTGTCAGAGTGATTTATCTAGAATATGTATACCATATGGAGGACATGACAGAGAAGAAATCACTTCAATAAGATCCGTTTCCCGACTTCACGCCTGAATAGTAGTGGTTCAAAAGGGGGGAAGAGATTGTGATTGTGTTGTGGTCATGAAGGAAGTGTGTGACAAGTAGAGAAAAAGAGCTAAGTAAAAGAGAAACAGGGTGGATTATAAGCTACGGGGTTTGGGAAAACATGATCATTGGTTGATCGTTTGAAAGTAAAAGTCGCAGCATTTGCATTTGGTAATTGTTTCTGATGAAGCGGAAGAATGTTCTGATACCTGGACGTACGGTAGTACAACTCTAACACAGGTTGATAGGTTTCTTCTCTCAAAGCCAGAGAATATTGGATGTTGTTTTGTGACTGAATGTAGACAAGATTACCCCAAGGCAAATGCATTCCTATAATTCAGAGGATAGAAACACTAAAACACTAGGATAGGCTCAATTCTCTCCAAAAAAATAAAAAATACAACAACAAAAAAAAACTAATACAGCTGATTCTTGCTAGGAATGCTGCATACATCTCACATGCAATTATAGGACAGTCTATAATCCATAGTCTATCCACAGTGGTTGGGAAATATCCGTTTGTTGTTATACTTGGGACTATCACAGCATTATTTAATCTTACACACACTTAGCCTAGCGGTTAGCACTGTTGCCTTGTACCTCCAGAGTCCGGGTTCGATTCCCGCATGGAGTTTGCATGATCTCTCCGTGCTTGGTGGCTTTCCTACGGGTACTCACATTTCCTCCAACAATCCAAAGACATGCAGATTAGGATTTTTGCCATTCCGCCAAATCGCCTGTACGGTGTGAATGAATGTGTGTGTGTGCCCTGTGATGGATTGGCACCCCATCCAGGGTGTACCCAGCCCTAAGTCTCCTGAGATTATTATTAATAATAATAATCATCATCATCTTCATCTGGCACTTTAATAACCTGACCTATTAAACACTAAATCAGAATCAGCACCATTCTTATCGAAGATGAAGATGGAGCCTAAAAACACATACACAGATCAACATTAAAACCAAAAAATATTAAACTCAGTATTGTGCGGGTTCCCCTTGTGCCACCTGGGCAGCTCTGACCCCTCGGGCATGCATGACTCCATAAGAGCCCTGGGGGTTTGCTGTGGTGTCTGGCACCGGAACATTCCATGCGGATAATTTGAGTGATGTGGGTTACGAAGTGAGGCCTTCATGTCCGCTGCATTCCATGGATGCTCAGCTTGAGTTCTGAGGAATTTAGAGGCCAGACCAACAAGTTTGAACTCTTTGCCTGATAAGGCCCATTCACAGCAAACGGTAGTGCACCGGTGTTCTGTTTCATTTATATCATGGCCAGCTTTCAATTTCTCAGCAATTTGTTCTACATTGGATCTTTTTGTGGGATTGGACTGGATTTGCTGGCCTTTGCTTCCTCACAGGCATAGACGACCCTTGAGTGTCCATGATCCTGCCACCGGTTTACTGCTATATCATTTATCATATTAAATAAGTTATTTAATTGACCTTGCAGTGGTGTTCATCTTGTTTCTGATCGGTGAGATTGTATTTTTTTTTTAACTAATTTGAAACTTAATAATAATTTTGCTGTGCAAAATGAATGTTGCTTACTGTCGTTCTACATGTTACTGAATTACAGGTTGCACTTGTTTTCCCCTTCAGTTTTCCAAATGTTGGTTTAATTTCTAGGAAATAAATGTCTACATATTAAAGTCGGTTGTGTTTTTTTTTTTTTTATAGCCGATTATCTGATAAATAAAAACATAGAATTGATGGATGGTGCACCCCATCCAACGTGCAAAAGTGCCTCTATACGATTTAATATTGTTATATTTGATTTATAGGAATAAATGTTAAATACATTTGACAATATTTCCACTCACTCAGCAATCATTTTGGCATTGAGTTTATTCATTTTAGCTATCAAAGCAGTTTGTTTGCAGTCGTTCCAGTTTAGGTATTTATATCCTTCAAATTTGAATATTTTTCTATTATATCTAACAGTGCTCAAAATACAATGTGTGTCATAATATTTAATGCATACACATACACAGAGTGTGATATTATTATTTTTTTAAGTTTTTTTTTTTCAAGTGAACAAATAATATGAACAAATATTGTAGCTGTATCTTACATAGCAATACCATCAGTCATTCTTATACTGTATGTGCACTGGTGCTTTTTTTTTCTTTTTTTTTAAGATGTGAGTCAACAGACAATATGAGTTCAGCATCAGTAATCTGATCAAACTTCACTATCACACAATGACATGTAGGCCTAAAACCAAAGAGTTAGGATGCGTGTGTCTAGCAGCAGCATTTGCCTCTGCTTTGTCACAAATCTGATTAGATTAGGCGTCACAAAGCATCAAGCCCAGCTTTGTTTTACATCCAGACGATGATAGCATCATCTCCGCCTTGTTGAGGACAAACTTAAACAAGGATGCTGAAGAGATGGCTTTTGGGAGTTAATCTTTCCAAATATGAAAAAAAAAAAATCAAAATAAGAAAGTGGTTATACATTATTAACATCTGCAACACAATAAATGGAGCTGGTGTGTCTTTAAGACCTCCCCTAAGCTCCATGAGAATTTAGAACATATGAAGGGTGGCACGGAGACTTAGTGGCTAGCACTGTCACCTTGCACCTGTAGGTTCTGGGTTTGATTCTCACCTTGGTTCTGGAGTTAATTCCCATAAACACACATAAAGCTATCCCAGAAGAAGAAGATGCTGTAAAGGGGGCGGGGCCAGCATCATATTAAACTATAGATTAAGATTTGGATGTTATTCAAGTTCATATGCATGTGAAGGCAGGCGAGCGAATACTTTTGCCAATATAGTGTGTGTAATAAGAAACGGACTTTATATTCATCTTGTATTGGGCTTGAGAGAAAAAGTTTTGTTTGGTACCACATTTAGAATTACCCCCAAACAAACTGTTGTTGTATACAATCTTAGGGTCAAGCTCTGATGGCTCTGGTAATTGGCTTCATGCGCTTTATTCCTGCCTGTCAGGGCTTGTTTCGGTTCCTTTGGTTCATCGAATGTGTCTGGTATGAAGGTAGCAGGAAGTCAGGACAAACGAGAGACCTGTGTGAGTAAACTCAATTTGTAGTATGGTGTAAAACCTACGATATGTCATTATAAGGTATAATAAATAGTTTAGAGTATTGTAGGAGAAATTGAATACTGTGCCAATTAGCAGTATTTTTTTTTTCCGGTTACCTTCAACTGGTGCTTAACGAGGAATAGCACTTATTTCTTTAATTTAACAGAACTTTGTGCCATTTGTGGAACTACTGAAGCAGTTCCTAAAGGAAACGTGTTTATAAGACACCTGCTCTTAAAACAATAATAAGTAATTCTGAATTTTTTTTTTCACTAATTTGATCAATTGCCATTTTTCACCCAGTCCTGCTAGTCCTGCTGCAAGAAGGAGCAAGATGCAAACTTGTCATCGGCAAACATTTTCCTGTTGCGTTACTTGAAAAAAAAACAAATCGAGGAAACTCCTCTGTCCTGAAGAATTTCCCATGCTGATAAATTTCACAAAGCTCTTACAACCTAGACTGCCTCCATACATACAAAGTAAACAAAAAAACATCACCCCATTAAAATTACTTTGTTTAAAGAAAAACACATAATCCACTTTTAATTCGTCTTAGTTTATGTAAAGAAAATTATATATAAGTTCCTGTGTATGAGATGTTACTATAAAACATTACTTGTTACGAGCAGAACATTGAAATCAATCTACTGCGCATTGAGCCATGCTGTGGTATAAAAAGCGGATGTTCCACTGATTTGTTTACCATTCCAGATGTTCTGCAATTGTTATGAATTTATGTTTTCAAATCCCAAGGAAAAAAGAAGTTACAGACATAAAATGTCTTATATTATATTATATTATATTATATTATATTATATTATATTATATTATATTATATTATATTATATTATATTATATTATATTATATTACATTATATATATTCAGACAGCATGGTACATATGAGAGAGAGAGAGAGATTTCAGTTCTTTCCCAGATGACTAACAATTTAGCTATTACTTACACAAGTGTGTGCAGCAGCCCCCCAGTGGGCCGTAAGGGTACTGCAGGTGGGCCGTTATACAACTTTATCCTGTATAAAGGGTCGCAGTGGGCCTGGAGCCTATCCCAGAGCAGGATGCAGGGTACACCCGGGTGCTAATCAATCACAGGGCAGCAACACATTCACACACGCACACACTAAGGGCAGTTTAGGGAAAGCCAATAGGCCTAATGTGCATGTCTTTGGACTCTGGTAGGAAACAGGAGACGTTTCTCTCCGGAATTCTCATCATTCGATTACAGGGTTATTAAAAAAAAAATTCGCCATCATACGTAAAGTACGACAGCCTGACAGTTTTTTTTTTTTACTTTTTTTTTTCGCTTTACTGAAATCATTGTTCACTTGCAGCTAGTAACTACGCAGTGTGCTCATTATCCCCAAATCCAGAAATAAAGGGACATAATAAGGGTGAACAATGGAGATTTAAAAAGCAATAAAGATGTAAGGAAACTAAAGCATTTTTGCCATCATTCATTTCTTGTCATGTTTTACCTGTAAGATAAAAGAGAACCGTTGGTCTTCCCACACGCTTCCTTCCGCTGATTTTTGTCAATCATCCCAAATGAAAGTCCTTTGTGCTGGTGCATTGTTAATATAGAATGTATAATTAGAGTGTGGGTAGACCTCCCCTTAGAAATATTAAGTTGATGAATCTTTTTTTTTTGTGTGTGTGTGTGTGTGTCATTTTTCTGACTGAAGGTTTTTATTTTGTTGTTGTTAATGTCCTTTGTGACACATCTTCGGCTTGCCGTCACCCTGCGCTCTTGTTCTCAGTGCCTTCCATAAAGACCACAGAAATAAACCCAATGATTAGAGCCATCATTCAGTGTCACAGCTGTAAGCTGCTGGGAGGAAAGATCTCCATGCTTATTTATCAAAGCCTCTCTCCGTGCTTCCCAAAGACGTGTAAATCTGAATGATAGTACTCAAGTTAGATCTTTAAAAAAAAAAAAAAAAAATGAAAGAATAAAGAAGCCATAGTACTTTATGTGCTCATCATGATGGAGAGTCTTTTAGGGAAGGACCTGTAAACTGTTATCAAGAAAAGATTCCAAAAGGATTCTTTGCATAGTTATGGGTTTGGAGCTTGGTAAAGGTGTTTCATTTGGCTTTTTTTATTATCATTACATGCTGCCTCCTGGGGGTCAAATGCATTAACCCTAGATTTAACCTTTTTTTAATTAAAGCGCAGGATGAAACTTACAGGAACACAGTTACTGCTGTTTTTGCCTCTGGACCTCAGAGCATTAAATTAATCCAAGAAAAAAAGGTTAAATCTACCACCTTTAGGGACTGTTCACAAGCACACTACGATTAAAATACTAGAAATAATAAAATTCTCATTCCTTTATGGACACCAGTATTACTGTGCACAGATTATCAAGTATTAACTGTATATTTAAAGTATATCACAGTGTATTATACTGCATTTAGACACAATTCTACCATTTAGAAATGCTTTTATTGTTCATTGCTCAGCTGTCTGTTTATGAGAATTAACGGAAGGTTTCGACTTATTTTTTGTGTCATTTGCATATAAAGTCTTTTGATCTTGTCTTTCAAAATGAGCACAGAAGAAGCGTCTGTGTGTCCACGCAAATAATTTTGTCATGTAATATTACATATACTCCAAATAAATGTATGCACATGATTAGCACAGGTGCAGCCCACGTTACCATAGCAGCAAAGACATTCGTGGGCAATTTAGCAAATATAATCAGGTCCGTAAGTATGTGAACGGTGATACGATTTTTAGAGTTTGCTTCCACAATAGGGTTCAAAAAAGCAATCAAGTTGTGATTGAAGTGTAGACGTTCAGCTTAAATTGAAGGAGTTTAACAAAAATATTGCATTAACTGCTTCGAAATTACAGCTAGTTTTAATTATCATTTTTAATCAAACCGTTTGATGACCAGTTGTGCCTGTTTTACACTGTTAACAATTAAGGTGCATTAATGAGGTAAAAAGGGTGTCAAATAATATGTATATACTGTTTATATGTACATGTACATGATAATTATATATAAATCTATATAAAGTCTAGAGCTGTTACAAGTGATACATTTGTATTTGGTAGTTGCCCGTGGGATCCAAAGAGGTGCTGATGCAAATGCAAGTGAAGGAGACCAACATTAGACTGATAAAAACAAAACAGACCTATCATAGCAATAGCAAAGTTTGCTATGCTATGATAAACTTGGAATTATGATTAGTAAATAATCACTTATATTGTAACGAGGGCACTGGTGGCTCAGTGGTAGCTGTTTCGCCTGACATGCGAAAGGCCTGGGTTCGATTCTCCGCTAGTGTCCAAACCCCAGCCACTGGATGCAATGGTAGCTGTTTCGCCTGACATGCGAAAGGCCTGGGTTCGATTCTCCGCTAGTGTCCAAACCCCAGCCACTGGATGCAATGGTAGCTGTTTCGCCTGACATGCGAAAGGCCTGGGTTCGATTCTCCGCTAGTGTCCAAACCCCAGCCACTGGATGCAATGCATCAAGCCCGGATAAAATGTGAGCGTTGCATCAGGACCAAGCTTGCGCATGCAGACTGGATGGTCATCTGGCTTCACAGCGAATATGCAATGCAATTGTTAAATGTAACAAAAAAGGCACTCGCTCACTCACTCATCATCTATACCACTTAATCCTGTATTCAGGATCACGGGGGCCTGGAGCCTATCCCAGGAGACTTAGGGCACAAGGCATGGTACACCCAGGACGGGATGCCAATCCATCGTAGGGCACAGACACACATACATACACTACGGCCAATTTGGGAATGCCAATTAAACTAACCTACATGTCTTTGGACTGTGGGAGGAAACTGGAGTACCCGGAGGAAACCCACCAAGCACGGGGAGAACATGCAAACTCCATGCACACAGAGACGGGAATCAAACCTGGCCAGGAATCAAACATGGACCCTGGAGGTGTAAGGCGACAGTGCTTTATAAAGGCATAATAATCGAATGTTTGTTAACAATAAGCCTAGTGATTGAGAGAGTGGATATGTTTACAAGGATGCTACTGATTGGTCATAGGATTAAACACATGTCAATCAGCAGATCTAGAGGGAATATCCAGGGATTCAGGGGCAATATAGTAGTTCAACAGTTTGGAAGTACAAGAAAAAGCTTTGATTTATTAACCTTCATTTATTAGAATCAGGGACTTTTTTCACTATCAAATTCCCTGTACAAATTAAACTTAAGGATCAAATAATAATAATAATAAAATAATAATAATAATAATAATAATAATAATAATTCACACATCCTTGGTTTGAATTAAAGAGTTTTCTATATCTTTACCATATAAAATAAGAACAGCAGCTCATCATTACAAACCTGAAACACTTGTTTGATTATCAATTACACTATACTGTACATCTGAGATTATGTAACAATTTGCCTCACATTAATTTATTCTTAAGCAAAATATACTGTAAGGCCTATACGGTGAGTCTCAGCCATTGCAGTTTCAACTATAATCTATCAATAGTCATGTTTTTAAGCTCTATCATTTCATTTAAAAAATCTTCTCGGTCATAAATGAAAGCATTTAAGCCAGTCCAGGATGTGTATTATGTGTTTAAGCTTTAATTTTGGTAATAATAATAATAATAATAATAATAATAATAATAATAATGCATGATGTTAAATGGGAACTTGATCCTGGTTTGAATTCCACCTGAGTGGGAGAATGAAGAATGTGTTAGGCAGAGACATCTACAACGCTGCTGAGTTTATGACTCTATTTCATTTAACAGACCTGATTTGCCTAATCAGATAAATCCCAGGGCCCTCACAGTCTCAATGTATGATAGAAGAGGGAAATCTCTGTAGCACTCAACCCCTCTGGGGCCGGCTCCTGAAGCAGGGTTTGAGCTATCTTTGAGCTTACTTTGATCTTTCCCTGGATTTTTCAGACTTATGGGGGTGCTTCACTTTTTCACCAGGGTAATGCAATAGCCAACCTGCTCGAGGTTAGGTTAAATTCAGGATCACACATTAAACAGCTCTTGCATCAATCTTCCTTAAAAAATAAAAGGAGGCTTGTTTTTGGACATACTGTATGCTTCTAGGTTTGCACCATGAAGCTCATTTTTTATGGAGTCCTCTCACTTGGGCCATTCTGTAGACCGGTGGTTCCCTTCTCGGTAGAGATCGAGTGTTAAAACCATATGGCCTCTCAAACTGAAACAGCTTTTATCCCTAGGACATAATCCTCCTGAACAAGGGCTCTTGCATTGTGGTGTAATTATGTGTAACAGCCGCTGATGTTAAAGTTTCATTTACTGGTTTCCTCACATTTCTAGATGTTACACAAAGGCAGGGTGGTGTGCTTAGTGCCCCAATTAGAACAATCAATTTAGTCTTAAACCTAGTGGTCAAAATGAGAACTGCAACAAGTATCTGGAGCATAAGTCATGCTGCCCCATGCTTGCTATACTTACATTCCAGTAAATGAGGATTGACAGGTAATGGTCAAAATCAGAATCAGAAGGGTTTAATTCGGCACGTATGTTGACACACACAAAGCATTTGATTCTGGCTGTTTGTGGCTTTGTGGCTCACAATATATATATATATAGTGACGTGCAAAGTGAGTGTGCATGAAAGTATGTGTAGTGTGCATCACATATGAAGTAGTGCAAATAACAGTAATGTAAAGAAGTTTGTAATAATTGCATGTTGGCGTTTTTATACAGACGATTGCATATAGTCAAGTTGTTTATGAGGGTGCCTGAGGAAAGAAACGTGCCCGGCAGTATTGTTGTACAGGATTATTTAGCGCCTACCAGAAGGGAGGAGGTGAAAAAGGTTGTGTCCAGGGTGTAAGGTGTCTGTACTGATTTTACTTGCCCGTTTCCCGGTTTCTCGTAGAGTACAAGTCATGGAGAGTGGGCAGGGGAGCACCAATGAATTCTTTCTGCCATTTTTACTCTTTGCTGCAGTCTGTTACTGTCCTGTTTCGTGGCCGCTCCGAACCAGGCGGTGATGGATGTGCACAGGACGGATTCAATGACTGCTGTATAGAAATTAGACAGTTTGAAAAGACTCTACGGCGGACATGATCTTGTATCATAGCAAATCATTAGGGGTAAATCTATTACAATTTCTGCAAAATCAAGGCAAACTGTAAGGGCAGACAATGTGTCTGTGATGTACAGAACCATTTCTATTGTAAGAGGGATCGCAAAGAAAGATAAAGGAGAATTAGCTGAGAATAAAGACTGAGAATAAGAAGAAAATGTGTTTCCCTTTTCCCATGCTCAGACTTTTAGGCTATGTTCAGGTCTTTAGTGAGTTTAGACTGGAAATTGTGCCAAAACCTGGCAACCCTGGTTAATGAAATTGGCTCTTCCGTTTGCACCCTAGACTGCACACTAGGCAACAGGAAAAGCCTACTGCTGCATCATACGAAGAGAAAAGTGGTACATATAAAACCACTGAAACAAATCTACATACTGTACTTCACTCACTCACTCATCATCTATACCACTTAATCCTGTATTCAGGGTCACGGGGAGCCTGGAGCCTATCCCAGGAGACTTAGGGCATGAGGCAGGATACACCCTGGACAGGGTGCCAATCCATCGCAGGGCACAGACACATACTCACACTCACACACTACGGGCAATTTGGGAACGCCAATTAACCTAACCTACATGTCTTTGGAATGTGGGAGGAAACCGGAGTACCCGGAGGAAACCCGCCAAGCACGGGGAGAACATGCAAACTCCATGCACACAGAGGCGGGAATCGAGCCTGGCCGGGGGTTTCGAACCCGGACCCTGGCGGTGCAAGGCGACAGTGCTAACCACTACACCACCGTGCCGCCTTCATACTGTACCTGTATGCATATTTTTTAGTGGAGAGTTATCCAAAAATACAGCACACAATCCAGTATAATATTCACAATAGAGTACTATATAGCATATAACATGTCTGATGGTCTCTCAATATATTTTCATTCAAGGTTATGGTGGTATTAGGGTCAGCCTGCCTCACCAAAATCAATGCTGCTGATATTATGTATTTATTGCTGTGTGAATACAGCACCAAGACCAATTCCCTGTCCACTTGTACTTGGCAAATAAAAGATGCTTATCCTGATTCCTTGAAAGTTCAGAGATGTAGAAGCATAAATTGAGGCCGCATAAAATGTAAAGTCCCTCTGCTCTCCCTGATTATTTTCAAATCCAAGACAAACAATTTCCTCTGAGACATCATTGTATCTTCCCAGCTTCTAAGGGCTGATTTGGCTAATTTCATTCATCACTATTGCTCTGTCTGATCCTTAATCAGGAAACATGGAGCATCAGCATGCCAAAGAGCGAGAGAGAGAGAGAGAGAGAGAGAGAGAGAGAGATGCTCTTCGTATATGCCTAGGCTTTATTTCTAGGGTAATTACTAATCATGAGTTGACAGTTTGCTCACCAGACACTGGTATGATATTGAATTGGATTTGTAAGAATGATTGGGGCTGTAGACTGCACACACATTTCAGCTTCCAGACTTGAGGCTATTCACTACAGCCTGTGGCTATTCACTACTGAACACAATTCAACATCAGAATCATGTTATGTCTGCCTGCATTACTTCTTCATATTCCTCATAACTGAATTACCTGAAGTTTACATTTTTGCCCTGGAGGTAAACCCATATCAGGCCTGACCACTCAGCTGGCAGAACAACATATCATTAATGCAACTTGTTTTTTTCTTTTTTTTTTGCCATGGCAAAAAAAGGAATTTTATAATACCACTACATTTCTCTTCCCGACAAAGAGGAAAGTACAAAATATGACATTTAAATACAGTGCATTATGCAGAGATAAGGAACAAAGGAGGCACACACCATGGAGCTTCAAGCTTCAATAATATTTGAATGAGTTACATATTTTTAGTCAGTTTTTATGTATGCCAATGTAGTCATGCTTTGATTAGATGCTTTCAGTGTATTCAGACAAATAAAAAGGATTTATCCCCCCCCCCCCCCACCCCCCACCAAACAGCTGTGTCTACGGTGAACTTTAACACTTTATGTGTAATATACACAGAGTGGCTATAACAATGGGGACAGGATCATGGGCACCCAAGGCTTATTTATGCCCGCAGAAAATCTAATGCAACATACAAAAATTACCCCCCCCCAAAAAAAAGCCAACACTGGCCATGATAGAAAGGCAGCAGAAAACCTAGTGCATTACAGCCTGCAACATATTGGACTTAGCAGGCAAGGAGCTCAAGGTTGTTGCGCACCCATGGGGGGTGTGCCAGACAAACAAGCAGACATGGTGCATTCCAGAGCACCCAAAGGATTGGCTGTTAACGTCCTAATACCAAACATCTCAGTGCACCCCAGGAGGTCTTGTGGAGACAAACCCCAAGGGGCCAGAGCCACCCAAGTGGCACAAGGGGAACCCAAAACCAAGGTGGTTTTAATGTTAATTAAAAATGTTACGGCTGTTTGGTGTATGCCCAGCAAGGCTACTTACACATTGTTCTAGCCAGTAAGGCTACTCTAAGTTTTAAAATTGAAGTTGACCTCTGCATACTATTAAATGTAATGATTAATATTAAATAAAGGATTTAGCCTACTGACCATTGAATACAGTATTGCATCTATTTCAATATGTCATTTAACATGTAAGGCGGCTTTCAAAGGTGTGAAAGTAACTGAGTTTTAAATTCTTACTGGTACTATGTAGGGGGAAAAATTAAATAAACAATGGAGGTGGTGGACAGTTTCTCTTTATATTTCTACCTTTTCCGCTTTAGAATATCAGCTGACTTGTCAGGTTCAAAAAGTGTTAAATGGAAAGCTAGTGCACTATGGTGTACAGTATAATCTTTTGTCCCACACACAAAGTAGTGCCCTGCTCAGGGCAGACACTCACAGACAACAGGTCATTTGGAAATGACAGTTTCCCTAATATGCACTGTGGGATCAAACCAGAGTACACAGAGGAAGCCCACTAAGCACAGGTACAGTAGAACTCGCACGCACACAGACCCGAGGAGGGAATCGTTTTTTTAATTAGCCATTTGGCAGACACCCTTATCCAGAGCGGCTTTTATCTCATTATACATCAGAGCTGTTGAGGGTTAAGGGTCTTTCTCAAGGGCCCAACAGTGGTAACTTGGTGGTCATGGGATTCAAACCTGGGACCTTTCAAATGGTAGTCCAATACCTTAACCACTGAGCTATCAAACCAATCAAACCCTGATCATGGAGGTGTGAGGTCACAATTTTAACCACATAATCAGGAATCAATTGGATTATTTTGAGCAAATATGTCATTTCAAATATGTTGAGGAAAATTTGTTACAACCAGAACAGAAGCTGAGAAAACGCACAGAGTGTAAGTGTGAGCATGTAGGGCATATGTTATAAATAATAAATACAAAATCATGTAGCTCTTCTACTCCCATTGGTTTCTGAATTTTAAGACACACTGTAGAATAATATTGAGGCAACAGGCTTAAAGTTCACCAGATTTTCAATCAGGATTAAAAAAAAAAAAAAGGGCGGCATAGTGGACGCTGGACATTGTCACCTTGCACCTGCAGGGTCAGGGTTCGATTACTGCCTCGGGTCTGTGTGCATGGAGTTTGCTTGTGCTTGGTGGGTTTCTCAGGGTACTCCAGTCCAAAAACATGCAGATAAGGCTGAAAGGTGTTTAGGTGTTTGTGTGTGTGTGTGTGCGCGTGTGTGTGCGTGCGTGCGCCCTGCGCTGGATTGGCACCCGTCCAGTGTGTACCCTCGTGCCCGAAGTCTCCTGGCTCCCTGTGACTCAGAATAACTTGTATAGAAGATGAATGAATGAATGTAATATGTAAACTAAATATTATCACACACATTCTGCAATGAATATATCTTGTTGCTTGTTGATTCTTACAAACGCCTTCCGCACGAACACCTCAGAGGATTAGCTGCTGAGTCTCTTCATGCGATTTATCCTAATAAGATCTAATTTGATTTAGCGATTTATCCTAACCTGTTTTTATTAAGGATAAACTTACCTAGAAACCCAACTTTTATTCAGCAACCTTTGATCAGACCCAGGACCAAGAAAAAAAAAACATACCCAAGTTTAGCTGCATCAAAAAATACATCTGGCAAAGATATTTCATAAACTAGAAGCGCTTCCCCGTTTCCTGCAAACTTGCCTGCTAATTATTCATAGCTGCTAATGTTTGCAAATCCATTTCGCAAGGTGATAGCTTGCTCTTAGACTGAGTGAACTGCAGCTAACATTTGTTTTAAAACACAATTAGCTTCAATAAGCATGAGATCAAGCGCAACCCACAAGGGTATTAGCAAGCCAGCTAGCTGCAAATGCCATAATTATCGTGCTTGGATGTGATCCATCAGTATAACTATTTCTGTGATCATCTAATGGGAGAACAAGGGTTTCTCTTCATGACAAGAAGTCATTTATTTCTTTATTTAGTAAAAAAAAAAACATGTATTAACTGCAGATGGAAGGGTGAATTATCAAGTGCACAGAAACATCTCACCTCCTAAGTGAACGAGTAAAGAAAAATAGTGACTTGTGTAAAAGCACTGCCACTCATTTCACTTAAGCAAAAAATAGTATAGATCATGAAAATAGCTCAAATACGGTGTAAAAATTCGTCTGTTGAAATGTAGTTATGCCAGCTATCTTTAGGGTTGCCAACTCTGTGAAATGGAAATGAGGTAATGAGAGGATGAGGGAAGCCTAGGTGGGGGTTACGGTTTTATTTTTATTTCATTATTTATTTATTTATTTATTGTTTATTTATTTATTTATTATTTTTTTTTATTTAAGGGGATAAAATCGGTTCTACGGCTTCATTCACGAGAAATTTCACCACGAATCCGGGTTTGACTTGAACGCCCTCCTATATCTTTTTTTTTTTTCATTCTATAGTAAATGTAGAATCAGATGCTATCTGGATTTGTAAAAGTTGTCTAGAGCATGTATGTATTATTCTTAATAAAATAGTTGCTATTATTTGCTACTCAGTTGGTTTGCATCAAAATTTTGTAGTAAACAACAATCACAGTGTATCTATCAGTTATTGCAGACTGATCTGGCTGATTGCACGACTTTAACTTTTGACTTGATTTGTTAATGTGAAATTATGAAAATTAGTTTCGATTTTATATAAAATTTTATGCAAGCTAGCGACACAGAAGGGTAAGTTAACGCGCCTATTTTACTATGTGCATACATAATATTATCATCTATTTTGTAATATTTCTCTCCCATAGATTTCACTTGCGTGTGTGTGTGCCCTGTGATAGATTGGCACCCGATACAAGGTGTACCCCGCCTCTTGCCCTAAGTATCCTGGGATAGGCTCCGGACCCCCGCCGACCCTGTATACAGGATAAAGAGGTGTTGATGACGAGGGAGTGATTGACTGAGTGAATTCACTTTGATTCCCAAAAATGCATCCATATTTGGGATATACAATCCATATTTTACAGAATGGTTGGCAACCCTAGCTATACTATATACATATACTGTTTATTATCAACAGTAATAATAATCAACAGAATAAAATTTTTTTTTTTTTTAACGTAACAGTGACTTGCGAAATGCTGTTGGAGTTTCAGTAGCTTGCAAGGTTCAGTATGTAGCCAGGTAGTTTATGTTAATTTATACATTCATACGTTTTTAGATAGATATGCGGCTGTCAAGCAAAAAATATGCCCATTGTAAATTCCCCTGTATACAGGAAATTATTACTGAACATCGAAGTAACATCTTATGTTTAATTCAGTGTGCTAGTTTAGCTCTCACACCTAGCTACCGCTGTTTTTCCTCTTGCTCAGTTAGACGTTAGCCATTGTTAGTCAGTGTAGACTTTCAGCAAGAAACTGTTTGATTTAGGTCGGGTATTAAAATTTAACCAATTCATGTTTACACTTACTGACCTATATACAGCACTGTGCAAAAGTCTTTAGCCGCCCCTTATTTCTTCATATTTTATTTCCTTTCTAAGTCGCCAGACTTTCTTGTATTTTTTAATATAGTCCTGAGAAATAGTTCAAACGCAACGCACTGCCAATGCAGTCAAAGCATACCTCTATAGCAAAAAAGAAAAGGAAAAAAAAAAGGACCACAGTGGGACACTATCAGTCATGGATTGTCCTCCCCAAAGCCTGGATCTCAACATAATTGAGGCAGTGTGGATCATCTTGAAAGAGAACAGAACAAAAGGCATCCAGTATCCGAAGGAGAGCTTTGGAATGTCCTTTAAGAAGCATGGAGAGCTATTTCACTATTCCTGAGGTCTGCTTAAAGAAATTACAAGAAAGCTTCATGCTGTGTTGAAGAATAGCTGAATATACTGTAGCTGAATAGCCAAATGAAGCTCGTTAGAATTATACAAACTCTCATTGTGTTATATACTGCATTTACATTTGCACAAAAACTTTTGTGTGTGCCGTGGTGGCACTGTCGCCACACTCCCAGGGACTGGGTTCGATTTCTGCCTTGGGGTCTGTATGCATGGGGTGTGTATGTTTTCCCCGTGCTTCCTCCAGGTACTCCGGTTTCCTCTCACAGTCTAAAGACATGCAGATTAGACCAATTGACATTCCCAAATTGCCTGTAGTGTGACCGGAGGTCCTACCACGGTTGTAAAAATGGGAATACGTACAGTACAATGGTCATCATCGGCCCGCACGGTCCCTAGTTGATGTTTTTTTTATGATGGTCATCAAAAATAAATGTAACTGTAATTAAATATGTTGAATTGAATACTTAACACTGAGCACTTCATTTCAAACAATATGTGTAGTTTGTTACTTTCCATTTCTACATCTAACATGCTACAAATCCTAAATTTCAATTCACAACCGAGTAGACATCACGTCGCTGAACAGGAGGACGATGACACACCGCTAAAGCAGCTCTGAAGTTTTTAAGGACTAACAAAAAAGCAAGTATTTTTGAAGTGCCAAGTTAAGTAAACCCCCTACTAGGCATGCCTTTCACTAGCTGACAAGAACATTGAAGCAAACAAGCAAGTACAGTAAACAGCCAAATTGTGGGCCTTATAGAGACTTGCTAGAAAAGACACACAGTGTTCTGGATGCACACTTCAGTAATGATTGATTACAAGGTCTTTACAAAACCTATAATTGTTTTTTTAATGACTTGCGAATTCGTGATGCTCTATATGATTTGCAAACTTCTGAACCTCTATTCAGTGAAACAATATAAAGAAAACCTGCTCTTTTTGTTTATGCATGTGTGCATGATTTTTTATTCCTTTTCATTTCTATCTGGTTCCAGCAGGTTCTCTAGTTTCTTCCCACTTCCTCAAAAAATCCTGACAGGTCGATTGAGTGCTCCCAGTTCTACACCCAATGGCAGCGCGAGTGTGTGTGCATGGCACTCGACCTATGCGTCCTGGATATATTCCCACCATGGACCCAGTGTTCCTGGGATATCCTCCAGACCCACCACAACCCAGACCAGGATAAAGCACTTTCCGAGTGAATGTTCCGTTCCAACACAACCCTACTGGGCCTCTTGTTTGACTAAAATGAGCCAATAACAAAACAACAATTCCGAACAAAGCAAAGCATTATTTACAGCACTTTTTGTTCACGATGCCACAATAGGAAAATGTGACCTGCTCATACTTGGCTGTTTCATGCTCCCTGTATCTGGATTGTACTGATAAGGTTTTAACCAAAAGCCAAACGCGTCTTTGTTTGCACAGACAGAAATCTAATTGCTGTAGCCTAAATTAATATGTAAATCAGATCATTACATTCAACGACAATTATGTTGTGTTTCTTGTTTCAGTTGTTTTATGCAAAAGATGTTGGCTGCTTTAAAAAAATAAATTTAATTACCTTAGAGCCATTATTTCCTGCAGCCATGGATTATGAACAAGTTTTTTTTATAAGACATATTCAGATGTTAATTATAGCCATCTCTTTCAGTGATATTTGAATTATTTTAACAGTAATTCAGGAAAACGTCTGCTCAAAGTAAATTCATTATGTAGCCCATTGACATGGACACACTTGACATCAAAGTTTTCATCGGTCTCTCAGCTTCCCCCGTTGAGGGGTCTCCACTATGGACCATCTGATCCGCAACCACAACTTGGCACAGGTTTTATGCCGGATGCCCTTTCTGATGCAACCCCCCCATTTTATCCAGGCTTGGGACTGTCACCATATCCAGGGACTTGGGTTTGGGCTTGGGGCATTGGGTAGGAATTGATCCTGAGCCTGCCACATGGCAAGTGAGAAACCTCCCACTGAGCCATCAATGCTCTATACTTTGCTTAAATTGAATATAGTTTAGGGTGACATGGTAGCTTACAGGTTAGCGCTGTCACCACACACGTCCAAGGTTGGAAGTTCAAATCATGAAAACCTCTGGTCTCTTTGTATGGAGTTTGTATGGTCTCCCTGCACTTAGTGGGTTTCCTTTGAGTACTCTGGTTCTCTCCAACAGTCAAAAGACATATATGCAGTATAGTCTGATTGGAGTTTGCCCGTAGTGTAATGCACCTTGTAAACGTTTAGCACTCCGATTGGTTGGTATCCTGTCTTGTGACACGAACACCCTTCTGCAACTGTTTACATGATAGGCAATAGAAACAATGCATGGATAGATAGGATTAGAGTTTTTTTCTATATATGTTATTACTGTATTTGCACATTTCTTAACCGACTCCCAAAAATGCAAAGCAACCTCAGACAAATCATTTGCTACGATGTCAAGTGCTGTTGTGTCAACAGGATGAAATTATCTTCAGCAACCGACTATTAAAATTTTAAAAGCTAGGACAACCTTATCATTTTACACGATGGCCCAGTTTATCTAATTCCGCCTTGCGTTTAAATACTCCCAAATTAAAGCTGACATTCCATCATTTAAACCCCTAATCACTGCTGCGTTTCAAGTCCAGTGTACAAAAGTACCAGATGTGAACCAAATTGTCATTGCCCGCTTACTTAAGGACTTGCGCTGTATGTCGCCTGTTTCCATGAAAATGTAGTGCTAAGTGGTTTGGATACACAGCTGTTTAGTGTCCCGAACAGTGTACTGTAGTTCTCTAGCTGAGAAACGCGTCCGGAAAGAAAAGAACAGATGCTTCTGAAATGCAAATTGCCGCATCAGTAGTGTACTTTTGAATACTGGCCACATCCAATCTTGCATAAAGATTCATAATCCATGACAAAGCTTGACGACTTCACAGGAAGCTCAGAGGCTCAGTCACTGCCATAGCAGATAAGCACTTTACCCTACTGTCTGTGTCAGCACTAAAACATCTCTCAGCTTTAATCTGGAACTGTTAAAAAAAAAAATGCAATATTTTCCTAAATATCTTCCTCCAGTGACAGCGACCACATTCAGCCGCCTTCTAGTGTTTTTATAGAGATATACCGAAGCTGAGACCTTTAGAAGATTATTTTTTTCTGATCTCCCACATTAGTGTCAGTGACCTTGACCTCGGTTCCAGGACAGGAATCTGATGTGGTCCTTTGCTGATGTAGCCTTAATGTGTTCGCTGGTGCCTTTCTGCACTGCCGGGTGAAGAAGTTGAAAGCTGAAAATAAGCTGGTCAGCTTTAATGTACTCCATCTAGAGACCGTGGAGGCCAGTGGTGACCACTGTATTTATTCCCATCTTGTACGACCGTGGCAGGACCTCCGGGATCAACATTCTCACAATACGGGCAATTTGGGATTGTCAATGAGCCTAATCTTTGGATTGTAGGAGGAAACCCACCAAGCATGGGGAGAACATCCGAACTCCATGCACACAGACCCAGAGGCGGGAATCGAACACAAGGTTGACGCCTACATACATGTCTGCTTGTCTTTCTGTATGCCAGAACTCGCAGCCTAACTTATTAATACCAAGAAATCCAATTTTGTAAAGTCTTACGCCTTGTTCACATTAAGTTCTACTTCTTCCGTCGTCAAGCCAAATACACTCCCTGTTCAGTAATCGTCGAGTGATCGGATAAAGATTAAGTTTTGTCTTAAAAACCGACTCCAGCGCATTAAAATTCACTTATACTATTTGAGTGCAGTTGAAAATATGAACTAATCCCAGTCAAAATATTCAGTTTAGCTTTTCTAATTAATATCCTTTGGTGCAGGTGTTTGCTTGCATTGAGCAAGTAGCGCTTTAGAAGCTTATTTTAAAGGAGATTATTAAATCCAGCACATAACTGTTCATAACATCACTTTCATTCAACATTTCTATTTCACTTATGGTGCAGATTAAACTTCAGGCAGATATCTAAGTACTGCAAAATTTAAGATTTCAAAGGTGGATTTAAGAAGCGCACACAGTGTGACGCATGCGCAGTATGATCTGGCATAAAACTGCTCAGAACTTCACTTCTACTCAAAACGTATGGTGCATGTTTAACTTCAGACAAATATCTAAATACTGCCCAAGTTTCATTCAATTCTGTCCAGCCAGTCCTGCAAAATGCTGTGACGAAATCTGTCAGGAGAGACATTCAGACAGACAGACACAAAAATTTCTGAAATGGTTTTAAGTCCTCCAGTGCAGTAAAAGTAAAAAATATCATTGAAAGAGCGAGTTCTGACCAATGTACAGACAAAACCTTTACGTTATTTATAAAGATCCGGCCGTTTCATAAATATTCCAGAACCAACAGCCGTGCCAAGATCGCATTTTTCTTCATTCGGGCATTTGATGGGAATAATAACCAAAGCTCTTCACCTGTGTCTGCTTGATTTTATGCACTGTGCTACTGCTACATGATTGACTGGGTGGATAATTGCACGAACAGCCAGGGGCATAGGTGTTTCTAATAAAATGGCTGAGTGTTCCGGTGTCCTCTGACGAAGACAGACCTTTGACTCTCTTTATTGTGTCCTCTTTTATGAGCAAGTGGCAGGTTTGTGTGACTCAAGGACGGCACAGAGCACCCCATCTTCTCTCATTTGTCTTTTTTTTTTTTTATCCCTCTGATGGAGAAGGAGCAACTAGCATTAGCTTATTAGCGCTCTGATGCATGCATGCGATGCAGATGAGATGCAAAGCGTCCGATGAGTCAGATGGAGAATGAATGTAGACCAGTGTCTAATCAGCAAAAGTAACACGGAGTGTGAGAAACGCTTTGGTTTGCAAAGTGATTTCTGTTTTTCACATCATTTATTCTTTTTAAATCTGATGGAAGATTTTTTTTTTTTTTGACATACTAGTGCAAACTCATGCACAGTGAGAGGCAGGAAGGCTGTAAACCTTTCAACGTTTCAGGCAGTATAACAGCATTTTCCCAAGAGTACGTTACTAGAACAGATGCATTAGCATGTAAGTGTGTGTGCATGTGTGTGACTGTGTCGCGCAGGGTTTCCGTCAGGCCAACACTAGTTTTAAAATGCACTGTCTAACCACATATATTAAAGTCAATAAACATGCGCGGCATAATCTTTCCCGCCGTCTCATGCAAATTAAGAACTGGAAGGCGAGTGCGAAGTATTTGCATTATATTTCCATTTCAAGTTTGGCAGGTTTTAAACGACTGCCTCTGCACTGTTGATAGTGACTTATGGCACTTGGGAGAGATCTGTTTTCCTCCGAATGAGCCTCAGAGCACCAGGAGATTTTTTTTTTCTCCCTCATATTGAACAAGCTTCACTGTGTGTATGAGCGTATCTTCAAGCTAATGCAAGAAAATGACCACAGAAATACTAATTAGCCAGTGAGTTATGGAGGTCTAGAAAGAGAGAGAGAGAGCGACAGAATGGATCGTTCATGAACAGGGTGGGTAGAGTGCGATTTGTCAGCCAGTGTGCAGAATCACGATGAAACATTACGCTGGAGCTCTTATGTAAACCGCCTCCACAGCCACGCTGCTTTTATGTAAGCGCGAAGAGGGAGACGGAGAGAGCCTGACATCACTACTTCGCTCTGATCCCCGTTCAGTCTACAACGTCCGCTCGATCTCCGTGTTTCCGAGCCCTCACACCTGTGTCTTTCAGTACCCCACCATGCACTCACATACACACACGAAACAAGCTGAAGTGGCTTTGACACAATCCGCACAACTTCCATCTTGATTTCTTGCGCGCTTTTGTCCTCGCGCATTCACAGCCACGTGCTGTCTCTGTCAGTCCTGGCCAGCATCTTGCGATCCCTTTGTCTGGATTTCCATCAGTACATGGTTGCCATGACAACTGGTCCCTTTATGAAAGCTCTCCAAGCATCAATGTTCTGTTGGCCATTTTGAGATTTCTGTTTTTTTTTTTTTTTTTCCCTTTTCTTTTTAAAGGAGTTTGGTTTGGTGCACATGTCACTGTTGCCCTGGAGCAGGTTAACAGCTAGAGTTGGAGCATAGTCATGCACATCTGTTGTTCCTGACCGCTCCTAAAACATATGGCAACTTTAGAAAAGTCTCCCGCTGCATATCAGAAAAAAAAATATCATAGAAAAGACTTAAGTCAGGCCTCATAACACTCTGTTACTGAAGATGCTGGAACAGATGCTGCTTGAAGCCGAGGTGTGCTACCTGACAAACAAGTCTGCACGCACAGCCGAGGCGTTCTTGTGATTCAGCCTGGCCTCGTGGCTGTCTGTGTCTATTACGTTCAGCAGTCTGATTCACTCACTGTTATGCATGAATTTTAATTTTGCTCGCGCAGTCTCGATTTCACCCGGGTTTCAAAACAAAACAAAAAAAGCAGTATAAACACGAACATGCTGCCAGTTTAGTTGCTCCTAACAGTGAGTCGTAATGAATTTACCAACATCAGATGGCTGGAGGGTAGAAAACCTGTGGGTTAGGACTTCAAAAGTGTAATGTACTGGAGCTGCTGGGTTTCTCACTAAATTTCCAGGTACATTGACTTAATGCCAGGGGCATTAGGACCTACTGACGGTGCCTTCAGGCAACCCCGGGGCTGTTGTAACATCTGGATCTCTCTTTCCATTTCTACAAGAGAAATTCTAGAAGTAAGAATGGAGAAGCACAAAAGTGAATACAGTAAAAATGTTTTAGTCGAATGGCTCAAACTTATTAGAGAGCAGTATGGGTTCTAGTAGGGGGATGGGCAGTGATAGCTAAGGCACTAAGTTACTGATTGGAAGGTCGGTGGTTCGAGTCCCAGCTCCACCAGGTTGCCACTGGCAAGACCCTAACCCCTATCTGCTCCTGGGGCGCTTTATCATGGATAACCCTGTGTTACACTGGGATAGGCCGAAGAAAGCATTTCATTTTGCAGTAATGTATATGTGACAAATAAAGGCTTAACTACAAAAACTTAAGGCTTAACTTAACTAACATACGTCCGTATATGCACAATTAAAGGAAAGGTCACATTAAGTATGGTTCAATTAGTGCTGTCAGTCGATTAAAAATTTTAATCTAGTTAATCAGTCGGAGTCTGCGATTAATCACGATTAATCAGAATTTTAGAAATGGAATAAAGAAATGCATGACAAACTGTCCGCTAACCGTGCCATTATCACACAGAGCCTGGGAACCGTGCTGCGATTATGGGAAGCCATTAGGGTCAAACTTGGTCATATGATTCATATGGTTGTAACACATTAAAATTGTATGGATTCATCACATGCGTTAATATTGACAGCCCTCGTTTAAATTGATGTACTTATGACCTGGTTTGCATTTCATTGTTTGTGCAGTTCCAGGGGAGTAAAGGCTAGAAAAGATTTACTGATCTAAAACATAAGAGATTAAGTTTCTTTCTTACCTCCTAAACAATTATGTTAGTTAAGCTGACTAATACTGAGGTTTTACAAGCTTTCTATAAAGAGAGATGGCACAAAGGGCTGGATTCTGGCACCACTACCAGCACTTTCAAGACAAAAATTAATTAATCAGCATTCATTAAGCAAAAAAATAAATTAATTAATAAATAAATAAAAAGAGTTAAAATGATTGGAATTGGGTTAACACCCATCCAGTGCATTATTAAAAATTGAAAGTATAGTGGTGAACCGTTAACTTTACTTGATAGAAACTTAGAAAAAATCATAAATGACGATGATCTGAGATCATTTACCGCTTGGTGAAGCTGCATCTAAAAAACATCTACAGTAGAAATTAGAGGTATGATTAATAATAAGGAAAGGAAGAGCATTTCCATATACACACAATTTGATGAGAATTGACAGGATTGGGATTAAACATCTGCACGAGCATCGAAAAACCACTTTTAAAAATCCTTAAAAATATATCACAGTTTTTGGTGAAAAATCAAACCACTTGTATCTTCCACACGTACTTGTGTTATGCAGAATGTTTCTTCTTCTTTAGATTTTTTGGGCAGTTGGTGCAATATTGCCACCTTCTGGACTGGAGTGTGGAGCAGAAGATTAAAACATAAATGTTTTTGTAGGAGACATCAACAACACAACAACAGAATTGATACTTTTAGTAGTTCAGTACAAGAAATATACTGTAACTGTTTCAGGCAGCAAATAAATGTTATTAAATTGACTCGAAATGCCAATGAAATTGATTGGAATTGACAGTGTACATTCACGGCTCTTAGTGAAACTAATCTGGGAAAAAGGCGTCAATTTGCTAGGGAGCATATTGGATCGGATGGAGCGATGGAAAAAGGTCATGTGATCTGATTAGTCCAGACTGACCCTCTTCCAGAGTGATGGGTGAGTCAGGGTGAGAAGAGAAGTGGTACAAGCATCATGCATAGTGGTCACTGTACAAGCCTCTGGAGGCAGAGTTATGATCTGCGGTTGCTTCAGTTGGTCAAGTCTAAGCTCAGCAACGTTATGTGGCTCTTTTCTTTTCTTTTCTTTTTTTTCTTTTGGCCAAGCAGTTTATCAAAGCCATAATGCAGTGACCGAAACCGGCTCTATGCAACAAAACATCATATATTTTAATTAGGAGAAAGCATTACTTCAAGCGCATATGAAGCTAGAAAGCTTTTGTGAACGATGATTTGTCTTGGATTTGGAATTAAGTCAAACTTGAGCTCTTGGGTGCAATTTGAGAAGAAGTTTAAAACTTGGGCTCGACTTGTACTTGAGGGAAAGCAACGTGACTAAACTCTGGATGGACACTATTGTGGGAGATGATGTAAAAATCTTTGCAGGTCTTTCATTGGATCTCAAAGCTGAATGTTCTGTGATCTTAACCTCTAGTCGAGCTCCTGAGTGTTTTATGGAGTTTTGACAAGTCAGGTTAGGTTAAATTAGACATTCTCCACTCACTCATTGTCTATACTGCTTTATAGCAGGAGACTTAGGGCACGATGCGGGGTAAACCCTAGACATGGTGCCAATCCACTGCAGTGCACACACACACTACGGTCAATTTGGGAACACCAATTAGCCTAATCTGCAGGTCTTTGGACTGTGGGAAGAAACCGGTGTACACGGAGGAAACCCATCAAGCATGGGGAGAACATACAAACTCCATGAACACAGAGACGGGAATCGAACCTGGCTGGGAATCGATCCCGGACCCTGGAGGTGCAAGGCGACAGTGCTAACCACTACACCACAGTGTCGCCTAAAACAATACAGTATCTCTGTAATACACTAGGGCTTTTTAAGACAAATAAGTCCTTAACCTTTCCAAACTCTTTCTGGATGTTTTATTTTTTTAGCAGTGTAAGCTGATAATTAATTTAGGCCTCTCATGTGATATGGTTAAAGATTAGTCTGTAAATAGTATTCCATGACCTATAAATGTCAACACTCTTCCGGTGTATCTATGATTGGTCATGATTCTCACTGTATATATGATTTGTTGTAGAATTCATTTACATTTTTCAGCAGTATATCAATACCGCAACATCCAGTATCATGGTCACAATAAACAAGCAATAAATTGTCTAGCCTTTTGTTCCTTGGAGATGGGGAATAAATCAGTGGCTTGTTCGGGGGCATTAAATGCTTGGCTGGTTCAGGGAGGAGCGGCACACCACCCTCTGAACGGCAGTGATTAATACCATGTGGATGAATTGACAATGACGGAGTCCAAGAGGCGGAGGTACGTGGGCAGCGGAGTCCGACAACAGGGAACATCGCTTCGCTCTGCTGCACACAGCTGCGACGTGTCAAGGGGATTCAACTCCAAGGAGGCAGAAGAGAGCAGGAGGGAGACACGGAGGAGGGAACTTCGTCCACAGATGTGAAATGTGGGACAGGACTTCTTAAACGAGGCCCACGGGCTTTTGTTGATTTACTCTGAGCTTCTGGATAAAATCACTCAGAACACTGAGGATTCTCGGGTCAGGTGTCAGAACATTGTTTTGTATTGTTTAGGGTTTTTTTTTTCCCCATCACATCACAAAGTTACCAAGACTCACGGAGCCATAATTTAAGCCCACTGAAGAGTGTTAAATGGTCAAGTGAATACAGTGTGTAGAGGTGTCCAAGTGTGTCTGACTAATACATTAGTGAGTAATAAGAATCTCTCCAACTGCTCAACCTCGGTACAACATCAAAGCGACACAGTACCCTCTAGGGGACAATTACGACACCTACACACTGTTTTTTTTTTTTTTTTTGGTTTGTTTGTTTGTTTGTTATTCAGAAAGGACTGAACGCCGTTTTTACATCAATACACTAGAACATATTCTAGCTAATAAAATACTGTACATATGATGAACGATGAATTATACCAACTTACATTAAACACAATTTACAGTAAGCTTGTCAAACGTCCATCCCGTGGGCCAGATACAACCCTGATGAAGGATTACTAAACTACCTCTCCATCTGTGTTCGAAAACCGAAATTCCCTTTAGGAGCATAAATGAATTGAAAGACGGGAAATGAAGAGCTTATCTCTTTCATTCCTCCTGGGATAAATATAGCTTAATAAGCTCAGCTTTGTCACGTCGTTTTTTTTTTTGTTTTGTTTTTTTTCCGAAAGAACCAGTTTAGGGGTTGCACAGCCGTGGGGGTGAATACTTATGCAATCACTGGCACAAATAGTCATTTTGGTATCATTTGCAATTTTTTTATTTTATAAATTCTGACTCGGGAACATTATTAACAGAACTTGTTGATGTGTTGTTGTTTAATTACGTCTTTTTAACGGCTCACCACTGGACTAGGTGGAAATCAGTAGCCCAAGCATTAAGGTTTTATTCAAATCTTTTAAATATTTTCTTAAAATGTTAGTTTAACCAACCATTTAGTGTTTTCTACACTCCATTTAACAGATTCTGGCATTTTATATTTAATCAATATCACATGAGAGGGAGTGCTGTTGTACTTAATATCAGCAGGACCTCAAGTGAGATATTGCATTTATACAACAGTTCCACAAACAAATATATTATCAACAGATTATGATTTGATTGTTTATTTAACCAGTAATTTTGCTCCTCCAACACATATCCTTCTACAACTGCCGGAGCTAGCATTGAGCTGACGACTGAAAGTTAGTGTAATTAACAGGTGATAGTACCGTCATTTTAAATTCTTACCGGTACTATGCGACAAAAAGGATAAACCATGGATGTGATGGTCAGTCAGTCTTGCAAATCTCACTCACTCACTCATCATCTACACCGCTTAATCCTGTATTCAGGGTCACGGGGGGCCTGGAGCCTATCCCAGGAGACTTCGGGCACATGGCAGGGTACACCCTGGACAGGGTGCCAATCCATCGCAGGGCACAGACACACACCTACACTCACTCACTCATGCACACACTATGGGCAATTTGGGAAAGCCAATTAGTCTAACCTACATGTCTTTGGACTGTGGGAGGAAACCGGAGTACCCGGAGGAAACCCACCAAGCACGGGGAGAACATGCAAACTCCATGTACACAGAGACGGGAAACGAGCCTGTCCGGGGATCGAACCCTGGACCCTGGCGGTGCAAGGCGTCAGTGCTAACCACTGCACCACCGTGCCGCCTCTTGCAAATCTTAGAGAGGGTTAGAGAGGGAGTTGGACTCTGCCTTATGTATAAATCCTTAATCCTGTTCAGGGTCATGGGAAGCCTGATGTTTATCCCAGGGAACTCTAGGGATAAATTGGAAATGCCAATAAGCATAATATGCACGTCTTTGGACTTTGGGAGGAAACCAGAGTACTCAGAGGAGTAATCAAACCCTGACCCTGGAGGTGCGAGGCAACAGTGTTACAGTAACTACTACACCAACCATGCCACTAAGTCAGGAACCAAAGGGATTATAGTATATTGAGCAAATATGTTCTTTCAACTATGATCAGCAGTAGCTGAAAAAAATGCATAGAGAGTAAGATAATCATGTGATCATGTAGCTGTTTAACTCACAACACACCATTCTGTATAATATTGCGACAATAGGTTTAAAGTTCATCAAAGTTCATTCTGAAGTTTGGTTAAGCTGGTTTAATATACAATTAACTTTCTAATAAACTTTCGTTTAATCAGGATTAGATCAAGCGGCATGGCGGCGTAGTGGTTAGCACCATCACCTTGCACCTGCAGGGGCCAGGTTCGATTCTTGCCTTGGGGTCTGTGTGCATGGAGTGTGCATGGTTTCCCCATGCTCGGTGGATTTCCTCCCACAGTCAAAAGACATGCAGGTTAGGCTAATTGATGTTCTTAAAATTCCCTGTAGTGTGTGTTCCCTGTGATGGATTGGCTTGTGCCCTAAATCTCCTATATAGGCTCCAGGCCCCCACGACCCTGTACACAAAAGAAAGCGGTAATAACGATGAGTGAGTGAGTCAGGATTAAACCGTATTATTTGTAGGTGCATCTAGTCAAAGCTCAAAGAACAATTTCTAGAGCTTGTTCCAATAAATGTGTGGGCATTTATTTGAGGGTGTATACAGACATATTAAAGTATAATATATACTATTTATGTATGACAACTCTATAAGAACAGAAGCCCCATGACTCTTCCGTTGCGCTGGAAACCATTATTATATCCACTTAGTTGCTATAAGTTGTAGCCTGAGGGAGACTCTAATCCTGTCATATTCCATTTCCAAGCCCCCTCATGCCCCATGGGTATGAAACATGAGTTCAAGCTCGAATTCCAGCAGGACAAATGATGCGTGCTCTGCTGAGCAGTGCTTTTACAGGCTGTGCTGACTTCAGGCACTGAAGGTTAAGGGTTGTATACATGACTTACTGAGCTCCGGGTCTTTTTGAAATATGTTCTACAAGAGCGAGCGCACAGCAGCGGTGGACAAGAAAAAAATACAGGGTCTGGCGGCGTGGAGGAACTTACAGTGGACAAAGAACAAATCATTTAGTGGTGCAGTGCTTGTGTGTGGCTTATACACTGAGGCCATCTGGTGGACTGTTAGGGACGCTGGACAATGTGTCCCGTATTTTAGACTTAATTCACTTATGTTTCATAATAATGCCATTACTACTGAATTACTGAAGTGTGTATTATATTCAGTACTCTTACTAGTTAAATTTCTTTACTAGTTAATTATGTACCTACAAAAGATGTCAGAATTAACATGAGCTAGATAGCAAACTAAAGATCCTAGCAAAGTACTGAAACTCCAACAGCATTTGGCTATGTATGTAGGTTAGCTGATGTTTTCTGTTAATACATAAGATCTGGATCTCTAGGCATTTGTTCTTATATAACGTTTGCTATTTTTCTTCATATTTCAGATCCAAGATGGCTTCAAAACTACCAGTGGAAAACCAAATCGAACACAACAAGACTTTTTCCTTCTGGGTCATCAGAACAACAATCATTTATGTCAGCGGCCGTCAATTTGAGCATTTGCTATACTATATACTTTTTTGCCTCTGGATCCAGATATAGGGTGATGATATATAAACAAAATAAATTTTACTGTGGTATGTTGACTAATGGCAAAAATATACATGTACAATTCTTCTTTAGGCAGACGCTCTTATGCAGAGCGACTTGTAAAAGTGTTTTGAAATTCTCATCATTGGATAGATCCTTACACCGGGTTCCTACTGTAGGTTACAGTACATAAGTTGGGAACATTGTTGGGAAGAGGGTCAGGGTAATAAACCCAAATACTTAAGAAACAGATAATAGGTTTTTAAACCATAGTACTGTACATACCACGCTAACACTATTATATATTTGCTGCATAGCAACAATGGCAATAGTTAAAAGCTTTATACAAATAAAATTGAATTATGATACCCTTATATGTTATATACTATTCCAAATATTACCAAGAGCGGCACCATGTGACTTTATAGTGTAGGTAGGTTTTGTAGTACTTTAGTGAGTACTGTGGTAGTACTATGGTGTGTACCACAATGCTTTGGTGAATTCCATGGTTCTTGGGTACTGCCCTGGGTACAACAGTGGAAACCAAATTTCAGCAGGTATGTGATACAGTTTGTTTGTACATACTGTACCATATTAGATATGTCCATACTACTGTAATCGTACAATACAGGCAGTACCATAATTTGTACAGTATAGCAAATTTTTTAAAGTACCCTGGTACCATACTACGATCCACGATACGATGGAACCAGGTACAATACTAAAAGGCAGGCACTTTTGCACCAGAGTGCTGTATGTATCATTGTAGAACAATGTGTGGTACATGCACTATGTCATAGGACCATCAGACTACCATGGTACATATACTGTATCATGATAATATTTCTTATGAGAACGGAAGGGGGTATTAATTCAGCTTACTTGACTATTTAACATACCAGATCAAAAAGACATTACATTTAGGGGTAAATGTAAAAAAAAAAAAAAAAAAAAAAGTAACTTGTAAAGAAATTTGTCAGATTGCTTTTACCAGATGACTTATTTTGCCCTCATTTAGTCATTTCCTTGATAACTAATTCTACTCCTAAACTGAATGATCTCACTACAGTTGCCGTACGCAAGTCAGTATGTTTTGTTCTTGTTCCACCACTGTTTTCTTCAGCTGTGTACTTAACGAGGAATTTAGAAAATCAAAGGAAAAACAGTTCGGTATGAAAACTAAGCAACTAATATCAAGTGTGAAAAACAGGCGAATGCGTTGCTGTAATGGGAAAGATCCATTTGAGCTTTCAGGCAGCTAACAACTGGGAGGCTAGCAGAGATACTACAACATTATGTCAGATGAAACACGCTTAATCGGAGCACAAGGGTCAGTCCCCACCCTAAAGCCCCCCCTGACACGGCCTTATACAGAGGCAGCTGCATGATATTGATAGGCTTGCAGTCATCCCTTCGCCATATGGAAGAGCCTCAGACATTGTGTCATGTGTTCAGTGATCAACTGTTCCTCTGAGAGGCTAGAGATCATGCCACACCCTTCCCTTCTCCTCTATTGTCTCCGAGACCTAGAATTACAACTATTTATCCGAAAACATTTCAAACGTCTCAGCTGTTAACAGGACAGACTTCTTCGGCACCTACAGTATGTGGAGGCAGGCTAAATGATAGGAGTTGATCCTAATAGCTGGCAGCACGGTGGCTTATCGGTTAGCATCAGTGCCTTGCTCCTTCATAGCAGGGGGTTTGATCAGTCTCCTCATGCTTGCTAAGTTTCCTCTGCATTCTCAAGTTTCACCCACGGTCCATGGACATGAGCTGACTGGTGTTTCCAGATTGCGCATGTTGTCAGAGTGTGTGTGTGTGTGTGTGTGTGTGTGTGTGTGTGTGTGTGTGTGTGCCTGTAGGTTGAGGTCATCTGCAATGTTGGACAGAATGTTCAGGTCCCCAGTCACATGTTTTCCCCGTACAGCAATATCCACGGAAGTCATTTGTCATTAACACTGGTCAGTTAAGCAGATGGACATATAGATAGATGGATAGATAAAATCCCATTGTTCATAGTTTCTGATTAATAGCGAATGATATAATATCATCCAGTCTTTAGTCATCTCATTTCCTTTATGTCAGATATACTGTACGTGTAACATTGTACATTTTAAGAAATAATTTAGTTATACTCAAAAATTAAACATACTCAAGTTTACCCAAAGAAAAGTGTAATAACTGAGCCAAGACAGGTTTGTAGCGTAAAAAGTGCTTCTTTAGTTTTGTGCATTTGATCTAAGAAGCTTATTGCTAACTGGTAAGGGGAGCTTAAGGCCGTCCCTTTAATATTGTGCAAATAATTGTATAATCAACCGAATTATTTAAGCCTAACATAAAAATCTTTGTATAAGCTTTGGGTCACACCTCATGTCAGAATCTGGTGCTGAGGACGAAATTCTAACTTTAAAATGGGCACGATTTCTTTTTTTAAGTAGGAGGTTTATAATTTTTTATTTTTATTTTATTATATATTTTTTTTTACAGATAATAGTTTTAAGATTTTTCAGATTAACAAGGCTGTTTATCCTCCTGAGCCTCCAAAACCCTCATTTGTACCAGTACACCCCTTCTGCTCCCTCTTCGTCTCCGTCTATACCGCTCTATCCAGTATAGAGTGTGGGGGGCGCCTGAAGCCTTTCCCAGGACACTTAGGGCTTGTTGTCCCTCATGTTCATTACTCTGCATGTACTCAATTAGCGGCGCACATTCATGCACAACACTGCTTACACAATGCTAAACTGCTGCCTCTAAACTTCTTATACTTGGTAGCTACAGTTGCCTGGAAAGCGAAGACCAAACGTCTTAAAAGATCGAACATTTTTGTGTGCCAAAATCCAGTTTTGCCATTAGGATTTTTCTGTACTGTTTCCTTATGTCCATTCTGTGCTCTTTGGACATCTTCAGTACCATATACTGTAGGAAGCAGAATCACTCACATCTCATCTGCAGTCATATGCAAAAGTTTAGGCACCCCTTGATAAATAATTGTAGTGTACATTAATGTATAGTTACTTCTTATGTCATAATTTGAATAAAAATAAAACATAAAAACATTAATATGGCTCTGTGCAAAAGTTTGGGCACCCTAAGAGTTCCAGAGTATTAGATTCTTTTTACAAGGTTTCAGACCTTAATCAGCTCGTTAGATCTGATGCATGGCAGCAGCTGTCATTAGTAAATGCCAATTTCAAAGCTTTACAAATACTTTGGCTCTTCAAACCCTGTGCGCACACTTGCGGACAGTCAACAACCATGGGTTCATCTAAGCAGCTGTGTAAGACTCTGAAAATGAGGAGAAGGCTACAAAGGGTGCCTAAACTTTTGCATAAGACTGTATACAGTGTATACTGTGAGAGGCATATACACACAATATATATATACAGTATATATACACACACACACACATATATATATATTTTTTTTTTTTTTTTTTTTACAGTATACACACACACATTATATATATATATTCATGACTCATGACTTGCTGATGCAGAAAAGACTGCTATATATATATCACGGATCAGTCTGTACTGCATCAGCAAATCATGAGTCATGAATATTTGATGGCATGAGTGCAGGATAAAGATCCAGATAGGGCCAGAGCTAATGGGAAACCCCCTCCTATTCTTAACCACACACTCAAAAGCAGGCTCGCATTACCATCCTAGAGAGACGGACTGCAGCCCTCAGATCAGACACATCCTCAATCTGGTAAGACCTAACCTATTATGCTGTGTGTGAGTCTGTGATTCTAAATCATGTTTGCTTTGAGTTCAGTTATAATTGTTCAAAATGAGAAGGGAGAAAAGGGAATGAAGGGAGTGAAAGGTTGAGATGTTGTTGGTTAAAGGACACGAGGAGGAACAAAGGGGAATCAGTGAAGGAGTGAAGGAACAATATGCGTGTGTGATCTGAGCACGTGCTTAGTGTATCCGTCTATCCTAGGTTTCAATCTGTGCGTTGCTTTATTAAAGCATTTATTCCTTCATTGTGTCATTGAACATAATTAGAAATGTGTATCTCTGTCAAATGAAAAGAACATCATCTTTAATTAATGTGTTGTCTGCATGCTTTTCTTTGATTAAACAGATCAGTCAGATGAAATTAAATGACTGTGTGTGTGTGTGTGTGTGTGTGTGTGTGTAAAGAATACATTATGAATAACAAATCTTTTTAGTCATCACAGTCATGGCCGACAAACCCAACATGATGGAAATCACAAGCTTCGATAAGACAAAACTGAAGAAGACGCAAACCCAAGAGAAGAACCCTTTACCAACCAAGGAAGGTGAGTGTGATTTTTTCCCTTAACTGGACAACTAGACTCACATGGCATTCAGATCCCATGGCAGATCCCGTAACAGGGTGTGGCAATACAGGCAAGATGTCCGACTCGTGGTAATAAAACAGAAATGCAAAATGAACATAAGGACTGTCGGTTCTTTTACCCACGGGTCATTTCTAATCTAATCAGCTGTGTGCCGTCAATATGGAGTGAAAATACCCAGCTGCTGCCCAAGTCACATGCGTGAAATGAGTTCATTCAGCCAGCTGCCGCTTCCTCACATCAATACGACTCACATCTCCACAAGTTCCACACATGTTCAACTCTGTCTAGACGAATGCCAGTTTATAGACATTAGAGAAATGGTGCTAATTTGCACAATTCTCTACGTACCCCAAACACACATCAGTCAAAATTTATCAGCTAAGACGCAGGCTATTATAGCTAGAATCCCAGCTGGGAAGGTATTTTCCTCGTCTCCCCAGTGCAAAATAACAGAGAAAACCTTGTGCATCAAATGAATCCTGGCGTGGATAACGGGAATAGATTTAACGGTCTCTTTAATTTGATGATTTCTGTCTACTCGTCTCACCAACTCCATCCAGGGTGGGAGTGGTGGCTCAGCGTGTTAAGGCTATGAGTAACTGATCAGAAGGTCCGTGATTCGAGCCCCAGCTCCATCAGGTTGGGCTTGAGCAAGACCCTTAACCCTGTCTGCTCCAGGGGCGAGGTACAGTGGCTGACACTGTGCTCTGACCTCAGCCTACTGAATTTGAATTGAAAAAAATATATATATATATATATATATATATTCTAATGGAATTTGGCTTTCTTTTAGGGCATAAACAGGCTTATAATCATTTCACTGCATATCATACTGTGTATGGTTTTATATATATGACGAATAAAAATGTGAATTTAATTTTGAATTCAATTTGTTAGTTCATATAGAGAAAAAGCTTTGCATGTTTTTGCAAATGTTTGATTTTTAAGATAAAATTCATAGGGGAGGGCGTTCATATGCTGAGGTTCTGCTGTGTAATGTTTATTATACCCTATACAGCCTCTAAAGGGAGGGGGGTGAATAAAGGCAATTATCTGGTGCACACTAGAAACCTTCTCTAAGTAAGGTTTATCTTAATAAATTAATAAAATGACAGTGACCAGGATAAACAATTTTGATTAAATTATACTGCAGATAGCAGCATTTCCTACATATTTGGAAGCATAAGTAATAACAGGAAATTGCAACACATGTGCATGTTCTCTCGCAGTGTTCACCTGAAAATGCATGCTGAAAAGTGTGCTTTGATTTAAAAAATAAAATAAAATAAATTTCATTCGACTGGATGTGGTAAGATCTTCAGTTCAACCTGATTGCCCATGGTCTAAAATCTTTTGTTCAATCCTTCCTAATGTCTAACTAAATAATACCGGAGGCGCCTGGAGCCTATCCCAAGAGACTTAGGGCACGAAATGGGGTAAATCCTGGTCGGGGTGGCAATCCATCATAGGGATTCGCACACATACATGAAACACATGTCAGTTAGCCTAATTTGCATGTCTTTGAGCTATGAGAGAAAACTGGAGTACCCAGAGGAACCCTCCTAAACATATGGGGAGAAACATGCAAACTCCATGCACACAGAATTTTAACCCAGACGCTGGAGGCGCAAGGTGACAATGCTAATCACTACAGCACCATGCCGCCGAATTAATCAGTGTAAGACGAGCTTGAGGGTGATCAGGCAGATCTTATTACTTCCAGTTGAATGAAAAACAAATGGTTGAACCACTGAGTTTGAGCCTTTAGAACTGATGAGGTTCCAATCAAAATGGTTAAATGATTCAACTGAACTTGTGTGTTTTCCCCCGGCAGCTATCGAGCAGGAGCGAAGAGAATCATCATCCTGAGAGCAAACATTAAGGAGCGCAAGACAGAACAAATAAGGATGTGACAACTGAAGCAATCAGTACACAACTGTCTCAATGTGAAACTAGGATTTGCCTTTTTGTCAATAATGTAATGTTTTCTTTTTTATATTTATGTTTCTGATTAATGTATGAGTTGTCCTTGAATAAATAAAAGTTTTTTTTTTTTAATGCATCAACTTGTACATTTAGGAAGTGTTTAAATATTTAAAATCAGAGTCCCTAAAAAATGCAGTACTCTTTATGACCACATGATGGCAGTAGATGTGTGAATGAATACTGGGGGACAATGCATGGAGTTAATGGAGAGAATGCTTCTAAAGATATTTAGGTGTTAAATCTTTTATAATAAACCGAAACAATGTTTCAAAAGAAGTCATTAAAAGCAAAATAATAATAATAATAATAATAATAATAATAATAATAATTAATCTGTTTGGGTGGAGGGGGATTTTAATTCTGCCTGAAATAATAATTGGAAATAATAATTGATGAAATAGGAGTAATATTATCATGCTTTTTCCCATGTCCATATGGGTTTGTTCTAGGTTCCGTTCACCTCCTAAAAAGCATGGTAGTAAATAGATTGTGACTAGCTGTAAATAAGTGAGTGGTCTGGGAAGCAGCTCCAGATCCACCATGACTCGATGACGATGATGTTGATCATCATATGAGTAAAAATAAAAGAGTCACTCTACAGAAAGGCTGGAATTTGGGTCATGAAAATCTCCTGAAATGTATTTCCTCTTTAATAGCAAACTTTATGAATGCACAAAAATATAGTTTCATGCATTTTTTTAACTGTACACTGAATAATTGATGCTACTACTCTTCCTGGAAACACCAGTGATAGTAACACCAACGATAATGTAGAAAAATATCATAACTGTTTACAAAATAGCTTCCATGTGTAAGACAACATGATTTAAAATTGCTACATAAATGATGATACCTAAATAAATGATAAATAAATGATGATAAGTAAATGATGATACCGAAATGATTAATACCTTTTGAATTTGTCTAGTGCTCCTCACCTTCATCAGAACCCATTTCAAATGGTCAAATGTATTTCAAAATAAAACTCTTTTTTTGTATAACAGTAACACCAGTGACATAGTTTGGGGCAACTGATTTTTTTTTTTCATATTATTAAATCATAATCAATTATTGTTTCATGATTTTAGTGTTTGATTTATAAGATATTGATGTTATTGTTAATCAGATTTATTTTATGAAAAAATACCTTTAGATTAGAAGTATATAGTCCTACTTTGATGTATGATCAAAGTGACAAGAAATTTCATTGAACTTGGTCTTTAAAAAAATGTTACAATTATTGAACATTAAAGTAAAAAATATATTTCATGATTAAAAAATGTGTCTGTTATGTTAATTTTAATGATTTCCCAGTGACAGCACTTTCCACCTTTTTATTTTTTATTTTTTTAGAATGACCCAAAATCATTTAGCGCAACATAAGATTAATTTGTTCCTTCATTATAACATAAGATTAGATAGTATGTGGTAAGATATTAATGTCCAAATGTTTACATCTCTCTCTTGAAATGTGACTTAACTTAATAACTTGTGAGTTCATCTTTTATGCCTTTACTATGATCTCCAATCTGTTGATTTTGCCTATTCTGAAATGTTGTCATGGTACTTTTTTGCACCCAGAAACCACAGAAGGTGTAACTTATTTTTAATTTTAATTGTGTGTATATTTAAAGCCAGAGAGTTTAAATATAAAAAAAATGCCAGGGTGACTATATATAGTAGGTCTCGTTTCTTGTTGTATTAAGGTTTATGGTATGTGCACTTGAGGTTCATGCATGTCCCTGTGTCTTGGGGTGAAACATGATGCCGCATTTCTCTATGGAACTGAACTTGTATGCTGCTTGGGGTTAACAGAAGAAAAGAAAAAACGCTGCGAAACCAAATTTGGCCAAAGGCATGTCAATGGATGCGCTGCTTATATTTTAATTGAAATAATTTCACGAATAGTAAGTAGACTTGCTGTTCTCCTTGTTAGAAATAACCAAGCCGGGGTCACTCGACCTTGACAGTACGTGACATATTTGAGTTGTTGCACCACAGCCTGCTGGGTAGGCAACAGGTGATCTTGAACCAAAATGCATCAGTGGGGCAGGGAACAAACTGTGCAGCTGCCTCTGTGCAAGTTCACACCACCCTGCCTTTAAAATACACTTTCAGATCAGAATTGTACTTTATTAGTCAAATGTACTGTACATGCATACACAAAGGAACTGGTTCTTCATCTGTACCTGTATCAGCAAAACAACACGATACACTGTACAGTGAACATGCAAATGAATGTAACTTTTGTAGGAAATAAACAATTATGACACCCTGGATATTCTGGATAAATTAGTAGACCTAGAGGAAGCATTGGCCAGGGGGGGGGGGGGGGGGGTGTTGGGGTATGGTTGTAAATGTTCCCTTTGGCATTCCACCTTCCTTAAATGCTACATTGACGTTAGGTGTGTGTGTGTGTATGTGTGTGTGCGTGCGTGCGTGCGTGCGTGAGAGAGTGCCAGCCAGGGTGTATTCCGGCCTTCAACCAAATGTTCCTGGGATAGACTCCAGATCAAAAACAAACATGACCGCTATAAAGCACTTCAGAAGAATAACCTGTACACACACACAAACGATTACACACTGCCGGGTCAGACTTTCTGAGTAGCAGGTGGTCTGTTCCCAGGAAATGACAGAATGTTTGTAATAGTGCATGCAGTACCCTTTCTACTTGTTTTCTCCCATTTGTTATTCTGTAGCCAGGGAGACAACAAAGAATTGATTAGAGTGAATTTCTAACCTTGAGTGAAAGACACACTGCAGTCTTTTCTGCACAAAGTACTGATGTGCACAAACATTTAGAATTTGTTCTCTGGTTGAACTGTTTTAGTTGCTTTAACAACAATGGGATTTGTACCGTTCATGCCATTTAAGTACAGCTATGTGGAAACAAAATGATCCAGAAACCCAGCCTTGAGGAACACCAGGTAAAAGGGTCATGTTATTCTGAAAGAAAAAAAAAAAATGTGTTTTTGAATAATGTTTTGGAAATGACGTCGTTAAGCTGATTTCAAGGTCAGGGTTGTAAGAAAGTGTGAACTATTTTAGTGTGACTCACAGTCCTGTTACAGCGAACACAGTTAGAAGCTTAATACTGTATATTATATGCTTACTTGGGGCAACATAAATTATACAAGAAAATACTGAATACTTATTTTTTTAAAAACCTGGCGAGTTTGTTTCTTTTTTTTTTTCTATAATCTTCAAATGTCCAGTTTGTCTCTCAGATTCCTGTTCTTGCCCCATCTGCTACATTATTCAATGGGTTATACATCTTATGTAATACATTTTATGCTTTGGACCAGTCAACAAGGTGTTTCCACCCAGATCTGTCACTCACACTTTGTCACTTTTAGGAATATTTCTAATTTTAGATAAATTTAAAAGTTTTGGATGCTGTGAATCTTTGTACAAAAGGTGTTCAAGTCAAACTGGGACTTGCAATGAAAGGTTTTAAGGAAGGCTGTATGTGTGTAGATGACGATCCTATAGCCCACTACAGTCATTCACGTGAACGTTCAGCGAATCGCAAATCGACACAGAACTTGTTGCCAGGTGACTCTGCTTGTGAGCTGGAGACGTGGTTGTAACTCCCAGACGAACTCCTGTAATGTGAAAATGGTGTTGGTGAATAATTGTGCATACAGTTCAAGTAGGCAACAAGTTAACCATAGATTGTCAAGAATGAGGGGTTCCACTCGTTCACAGGAAACGAGAGCAGCGGGCTCCAGCCCACCTGGGTCATGATACACCTTCACAAGTCCCTGTTTGACTTGAACACCCCTCGTACAATGTATAATCTCGTGCAGTATATTGTAATGTGCAGAGATCCAGAATTGAATAAGTTTAAATTCAATGTTACCTAACGAGCCAATTTAGCTCACACTGAAAGACAGGCTCCAGGTTAAAGATCAGAATCTGGACAAAATCTGTTGATGTAAACCATGCTTGAGTATGCAACAATACCATGTTGACTCGATGCCAAAATGATTGTCCAGTTGCTCAGTAATACTAGGTGAAAGGGCCTTAAAAGGGCATGTATGCATGACTGTGTAAACACACCAGAAATTAGAAATTAACTAAACTGTAGGAACAAAGTGGATCTAAGACATAGAACTGGCCTTAACACCACGATCATATGTCTAGAACTAGCTTTAGAACAGTATGACGGATCACAAAAGAGCAAGTTGGAAGATAAAAAGAAATAGGAGGGAAACAAATTTGATGTGCATATTAAAGAGCAGTAAATAACACCAAAGCAAAAAATAAATAAATAAATTAAAAAAAAATAAAAAACCCACACATCTCATACTTTTTTTTTTTTGCTTTGGTGTTTATCCATCACTTCAATCAAACATGCATCAATATTTGGACAGGGTGCCAATCCAACAGGACACACACTCATACTATAGGCAATTTTGGTGAAGCCAATTAGCCTAATGTGCATGTCTTTGGACTGTGGGAGGAAACCCACCATGCATGGGGAGAACATGCAAACTCCATGCACGCAGTGGCAGGAATCGAACCCGGACCCTGGAGGCGATAGCGCCAAGCACTACATCACCCCATGATAGATATTCAGAGGCTCTTAACATAGCCAACCATACTCCATAAAATTAGCACTACCTGCATCTGACTCATTCCCTCAGGTTGCACAGTTGCCCCTCCTGAGGCAATAAGCATGAAATGCTGTTATGAGGCAGTGTGATGCTATTTTACACATTTCTTTCAGGCGTTCTTTAAAACAGAACACCTTTGTCCTGTTAGTGCAACACGGAATTCTGTTAATACACATTGCAAATCATAGAGAAAACAATCAAGTAGTGTCCCAGTTGTGCAACAGCACATCTTGAGAGGATTACATGAGCAACAAGCGAAACCACTTTATTCGAGTTTGCCTATACAAACAAGGGTTTATCATAAATTACAACATAAAAGCTGAGGAAAAACAAATAAAATTAACAATAAAATCACCACAAGCGCTGTGGATTTTCCAGCTTTTATTTAAAATTTAACAGAACAGTAATCAGTACAGAAAGTTTCAACAAAACAAGATACTGACTAAAAATCACCCTAACCGGGTCTGAACACTCCACTTTAACCCATATAAAAATCTTTACTGGGAAAAACTCCTTATAAAACATCATTACATACTTCGTTCCGTCTTTCAGATGAATGTAAAGACAATAAAATAAAGCAGAATGCCGCCTTGTGACTTTCACGGCTCAAACTCCTACTGACAATCTTCCGTAGCATCATCTCCGACGTCATTTCGGTTTTCAATACAATGCAACGTGGGTACAAAAAGAAGCCCACGGTATCTCGGATAAAGAGCGCAGCAGACAACTTCTCCACAGGAGCCAGAGAACGCTTTCAAATGTCCAGGACAAACTGACTGTCATCAGCTGTGGAGAGAGAGAGAGAGAGAGAGAGAGAGAGAGAGAGAAAAAAAAGCGGAGTGAGCGAGTTCAGAGCCTGGAGACCGTGACCTCTCTTTCCCTGTGAGTCATGCTCTGCATGTGTTGTATACTACACAGTTGGTTATTTAAAAAAAAAAAAAAAAAAAGTTACACAGACCAATGTGCCAAGAGATCACATGTATTTTTATTTACTTTTCTCATGAATCAGTTAGCTAATCTCCATAAAAGGTGACCTTAAGATTAAGAGAAATAGGCAATAGTAGGTAGAAGTGGTAAACGCTACCCTCTACAAGAAAACAGGAGGTTCCAAGGGCAACGGAAGATCAATAAAACTGTCGATTTACTACGTTATGTTGATTAACAGCCGTTGAGATCAAGTGTCTTTAAGTGAGAAAAGAAAATGCTTTTACAAAAATTAACCAAGATATAGATTACCTGAGTAATTCTACTTTACCATTCTTATGCATTTTTTTAAATATAGTTTAGAAAATTTACTTCAAATAAATGAATTGTACTTTTACCCAACTGTTTTTTCAAGAAGAAAAAAATAAATGTATATTTATATATAAAATTCTTCCCAACAGAAAAGCATTGGACCCACACTAAGGAGACGGTTAGTTCAAACCCTGCGGATGTCAACTATCCATGGTTGAGAGATAAGAACCTATGGCCAGGAGCAGCATGTGCTTGCACGCGCTCTCTCTCCATATTAACTACAGGGAGACTAAACAATCCCAGGTGCCTGTATAAGAAAGACAGACACTTTCCTCGGCTTGTGTATACATTGCCTTGTGTCAAATCCAAAGCAGGATTTCGTGCCGATCCAGGCCTTGCTCAGACTGCAGGGAAATCTGATTTGTGAAACAAAACAGATCTTTAAGACTGACTGTCCACAGTGGTATGAGAAAGTGATGGGATTTGACCCTGTTCAGACTGGTAGCCCAAATCCTTCACATTGTCGACCCATCTGCACTGGTTGCTGTGGTAACTACACCAGTGGCTTCCATGCAGCATGATATTTCCTCACAGATCACCCCGTTTCCATACATTCCCCTCTAACTTTGTCTGTACTAATGCATCATCCCAAAGTGCTGTCAGACCTTCCATTGCCCTCTATCGAGGGACTATTGTTCTTCATTCCCCTACTGCGGTTAACCTAGCAGCTCTTTCTAAAAACACGGTTAATTTGGCCGTACAAAAAAATGTAAGAAAAGGGTGTGGTGGTTACATGCTTACAGGGCAATAGCACCAAAAAAAAAAGCCCAAAACCCTCCACAGTCTCTTAAAGGATAGGAGCCTAATTTTCTACAAAATTACATTATTATTTCCATCGCCATGGTTCCTCTGTATCCCTGCTCATGGTAGGAAATTTCAAGTGACCATATTTAAGAATAAATCTTATAAGATTTAAACTTGAACGTGTTTAAAAGTAGTAACGTTCAGACTTTTTATTGAGTAGCTTATTGGCCAGGTATTTCCAAATTTCACAGAGTAAACTTGTGCCACACTAATGATTCCTTCTACACAAATACAAGTTCAGCATTTTTTCAAATCCTTGGTCTGGTCAATAGAAGTTGTCAATATCCTGCAAATATTTATTGTAGTGTTGAACGTAAATAATTCACGAACATTAAAATAATGTAGCAGATTAGGTGAAATACACACTAGAGTATTCATTTAAAAGCAGTTTTACTCCTTTTTGAAGTAAAACTTCACCAAAAAAAAGTTTCAAAAGAAATCCGGTAAATAAAGTGAATATGGCAGAATGAGAAAATGAGGACGCCAGTCTCACCGGGAAGGTCTTTACTGTCCTCGTCATGCTCAGACAACTTGTCCAGCGGGTGCGCAGACGGCATGGTGACACCCGGAATGTGAGGGAGACAGCACGGCGGGGTCAATGCAATCGGAGAGTTGCGACATTCCAGGAGAAACTTCCTATCGTAAATGATTCTGGTCCCTGCACAGAGCAGCATTTAAATAACCAAAAGGAGGTAAACATGCATCATTAATAATTGTTTCTAATGAGCATAAGCTCGAGCAAAATCCAATAACGTGTAGAGCCAAAAAGCTGCCTGGGCTTGATTTGCATTTCACTAGGCCTTCCAAAACATGCAAAATAAAGGATATCGAAAAACATGTTGTGCAACACAAGTAGCAAGGCTGGAGTGGTAATGAAGAGAGAAGGGCTCACTGGGGTGCTGTGCAATAGAGATCTGAAGACAAAGTAGTTTTGTCAAGAACACAAAATACTGCAGAGAGAGAGAAAGGATTGCAGAGCATTTAAATAGCAGTGCAGTTAGAGAACTTGATTAGATCAGAGTACATCTACAAGGGGCGTTCAAGTCAACCTGGGACTTGTGATGAAATTTCTCATGAATGTTCTGTTATTCTGCAGAGTTATTACTCATCAAAAAATACCAGTTTGACTTGAATATAACGATATAAATTTTTAACTTCTCTACTCAAAAGGACCATTTTTTCCCCACTCATGTTTATGGAGTTCTGCTCTCCGAACACAACTTGCAGTTTAGGGGCCATCATTATCTGCACAAACCATCTCAAGCAAGTCGAACCGGATGCAACCTTGGAGCCGTGGCAAGAGTTCGTTCGGTCTGACAATTGCTAAGTTCATAGATGTTCATCATTAGATAAGCATCAAGATAGTCTGAATACTTAACATTCTGACAGCCATTTGAAAAAGTAAACAAAAAGGAAGGGAGAAAAAAAAACTAAGGCAAGTGGAATATTTAAAAGTGCATCGGTATATTGCGTGAAAAGCATAACCCTCACCTCTCAGTTTTAAGTGTGCAGACTCATTCACTTTATATTAGACAGCAGTTATAATAAATCAACATCTTAATAGAATTTTCTAGGTTAAGTAAACCAGACTTGCGCGCTGTGCAATATTCAGCCCAGTTTTGCTGTTCCAGGCACATTTACACATGTTAAAGTATCATCTTCACTCATGGGTTGAGATCGGTTGTCTCGGAATACATAATGTGACACTAAGCAGTGGCCAATTAAGCAGCTGCTTAAGGCTATGGATTAATGAATCAGTATTTTTAACAATCATGTTCAAAAAATTTTAGCCACCTTCAAGTCATGTCACTTTTTATGGAAAAAAACAAACAAACAAAAAAAAAACCCATGAATCATGAGAAAAATTTCAGCAGGAAACTCTCGTTTCGATTTCAAGATCATTCTTTTGATAATGGACAGCTATATTAGAAACACTTGCATAAAATGAAACATGTTAAGGATGTTGTTGGTCTTTTGGCTGCTCGCGTTGAGGGGTTGCTACAGTGGACCATCCCATCCACAAACAACTTGGCACAGGGTTACGCAAATTCCATTCAGGCAGTTTAAGCAAAGTGGAGGTTTTAATGAAAAGTGTGAAATCTTGGACGTTTTGGTGTCGCTTTTTTTTTTTTTTTTGCTGTTGTTTTGAGACATGACACATGTATGTTGTTGTTCTAACATGTCCCACGTGAACTCTTCCTCGGGAGCGCGCGCACACAGAAACTATCCAACTACGAATCTGTAAAGCAGCTCGGCGAATTAGACGAAACAAACAGAACACGAAATGAAGAGAAGCTCAGACCGGGTCACTTGCCTCCGGGGGTGGTGGAGAAGACGGTGCCGCCGGGGGTCTGGCTGTAGGAGTCGGGCAGGGCGGACCAGCACTGCTTCTGCGGAGCGCGGCTCGGGATGGGGCAGCTCGACGACGCGTCACAGCTCGACGACATGATTTCTACCGAGAGGAAGCAAAGATTAAACGAGGACGAGTAGGGAACTCTGAAAAGTTTGTGCCGAGTTGTTGTTGTTCCGGGTTTCCAGGAGCATTTACACGCGCGCGCTCTGTTGCTCAAACGCACACTCGGCGCTCATTCCTGCACGCGCGCTTTATTGGAACCTGTGCCGAGGGGGCGGCGCCTAATTATGACGTAATTTCTTGAAACGTGAAGCCCGTGCAAATAAACCTAATGAGGTGAGATCTGCCTTATCGGTGTGTGGAAACTTCGTCACATAAAGGATGTTTATATAAAAGTTTTCCCTCAAAAGAAATACACTATACCTGATGAGACCAAACTTCTTCAGTAAAATTTTCCTTTTTTTCCAGAGCATAGTGCCTCTAATGCAAAATGCATTGAATCCCCCATCCATCCATCTATCTAGGAACCTCTGTAGTCCAACTAGGGAACATGGAGGCCAGTAATGGTTACCATTGTATTAATTCCTATTTTTATGAACACAATAGGATTTTCAGTCAATTTTCATACACAATTTGGTAACCTGAAGGTTTTTAAACTGTGGGTGGAAACCGGAGGACTCTGAGGAAACCCGGACCCTGGAGGTGTGAAGCCACAGTGCTAACCAGTACCCCACCCTCTATCCATTTAGGAACCTTTGTAGTCTGACTAGGAACTGTAGAGGCCAATCATAATTACCAATGTATTTAGTCCCATTTTATTGACCATGGTGGGACCTGCATTCATCCAAAACTACAGGCGATTTGGGAATGCCAATTAGCCTAATCTGCATGTCTTTCGACTGTGGGAGGAACACCACAGCTCAGATGCTTTAGGAACCTACGAACTAAACAATTTATGAACTAAACTATTCAAATCCTTTAAATATATACATCTATATATTTGTTTATTAATTTCCTTTCTTAAAACAAACAAACAAACAAAAAAAACACATTAACTGTCATTAGTTGCAGGCCAGGGGTCTTTGAGAAGCACCTACATACTCCAGAAAGCACAATCCCAAAGTCTTCTGTGATAAGTGTGACCCAAAAGGAATTCAGCTATATTTAGACTAAGAATACATCAGCTTTATTGACATTACACACAGATACGCTCATGTACTATACGGTACAATGCACATCCTAGCTTGAAAGGAAGTTGAGGTCAGACTGCAGGCTCAGCCGTTGTACAGCATCCTGTACTGGTTCAGGGTCACCACGGCTACCATAGCACCTGAAAAATCTTTTCTTGAAGATCAACTTCAGTGATTGAGAGCACAGTGTAATTCGAATCAAAGGTAACCTTCTAAAGAATAATGACTCTAACGAGTGTGTGAACAAACATTTTATGTCAATAGTTTAAAGCACTTTCTTCCTTGATGGCCTCTAGTTGCATGTTTTCAGTGAGGAAGTACAGTGAGAGTTGTGGTTAAACCTGCTTTCTCAATTTCATGCACAATTATTTATATCCTATAAATAAATTGCTCATGATGATCATCAGACAAGTATTATTATAGGGCTGTTAAAAACAATTACATTTTATTCTCAGAATTATCTCTATGTGAACATCACATTTTATCCAATTAGCAAATTGAGATAAATTTAGCTTGGTGGGTTTCGTCTGGGGACTCCAGTTTACTCACACAATCCAAAAATATGCAGATTAGGCTGAGATGGATTGGCACCCTGTCTAGGGTGTACCCTGCCTCGTGCCCCGAATCTCTGTATGATCCTGTATACACAATAAGTAGTATACAAGTTGAAAATTAGTATTTTAAATCTTCATTTTCTTTCCTAATTTCATTATATCCAGGCAAAAATTAATTCATATAAATATTTTAATAACAAAATTATTATTACCAATTAAGCTAGTTTTAATGTAGCTTATTAATGAGCTAGTGTTGGCTACACACAGAAATATTAACCCTAATCTTTTCCAGTTTCAGCAGGCATGGGTAAAAATGAATTTCCTAATTTGGCATGGGTAAAAATGAATTTCCTAATTTTCCTAAAATGAATTTGTTTGCAGTATGTAAGTTTACATACAACTTTAAAAGTACCATTTCTATAAGGATCTTGGTAATTTAAATGAGACCGCTGGTTCAGACCTCAAAAGAAAACAAAAGGCCATTTAAAAGAAATCTATAAAAAAAATAAAAAAAAACATACACAAATTTAGGTATGAAAAGAATCGGTGTTTCTGACCTGGAACAAGTAGAAGTACTTAGGGTTTTGGTTGTTTTGTTTCTAGTAAATACCATTTGTTTTTGGGTTTTGTTGCTTGAGGAAGTTTGAAGCGTTGTTTTTCTTCCCTCTTTCTCACGGTGGCAGAATGTAAAATGTGTGTAATTGCACCCCCTGTGCACACAGTTGGGAATTTTGCAATATAAACATCCTGGATAACCACTGCAAATCAGAGGCACGACACCGCTTGTGTACATTTCCAACTTTTTATTGAATATTAAGGTAAATATTTCACATTAATACAGGCTACATAAAGTAGAGCCACTATACGACATGAAATTTACTCTCATTTTAACCCTTTTTCAGTATGTAAACAATTATACATGTATTTACCACTCTAAAAGGTCTGATTTCTCTCGTTTGTGTAATCATCTAGTTCTTGGCCAGGTATAAATAGCGCACTGTCCTATCGAGCCCTGCTGACCAAGAACGCTTTTACGTGGGGCTTAAATGTCAAAATGGCTATACTACTCAAAATGTATCCTGTTGAACAGGCAATCGATTTGTTCATAGACAGTGGTAAACACGTTAAAGCCGACACTGGATTCTCCCTCTCTCTCGCTCACTCTTTTTGTTAGGCACATCAAAGGTGTCCGTCTCTCAAATTTCATGAAACTCTGTTTAACTTTTAAGGGGACACGCCTAGGTTAACGGTTTGGTAATTAGGTAATTATCTTGTTCTTTAACGTGTATGTCTTGTTACTGCTCCTATGCCTCTCAGTCTCTAGGTTTGTGTTTAGTTGATGTGATTCAGATGCACATTTCCCACATGCGGGGCCCAAGTCCCAGGCCACACCTGAAAAGACAAGGCAAGCAGAAAAAAAGGCAATTATTTTACGAATAGAGGTTAATTAGTTACCTTCCCACTGAAACTTTAAACATGCTGAAGATTTAGCTACATTCTTTTATATATATAGCTTAACTCTAGTTCACATTAATTGTCAACAAGGCCATTCAGTACAGTTACCTGCTGTGGGTCTGAATTCTCAGCTGAACTGGGGACGACTTTTAAGATGGGGTTCCAGGCGGGGTCAGTTGTGTGGAGCCCATTATACATGGGGCCTCCAGGAGCCTCGGCCATCTGTGGGTGAGGAGGGATCATCGTTCCTCCGTACATCGACATTGGCAGCCCCTAATCATGGAGAAATGCGCGTTATAGTTTTTTGGTTTTACATTGAACGTTAGAAACTAAACATCTTAACACAAACCTTGCATCAATTACATTACTGCAAAATTCACTTTTATAACGAGCTACATATATCATTTTATAAAAATAAGGCAATTCAAGGTTTCAAAAGTTCTCAAAATTCAGTGATGTATTTTCACAATTTTGCAGTCTAAAATTTGTAAACTTTTTTTTGCTTACAATATTTTTATATTATTGTATTATTATACATTAAGGCACATTATGACTTAATGTCAGTAATTTAAATAGCACAGTGTATATAGATATATATATCATTTTTAGGGTTTGCCTTTAAGGGCATGCAATAAAATATGCAAATATTGGATGTGATGACGGGACGTCACAGTGCTCTCACTGCCATGCAAACCTTTGGAAAATCCATGAAGTTAGTGGGCATGGGCTGGTGAAAGGTGTTAGATGGAGCTACAATGCCCGTGTCATCTCGCTCCATAGCCTGGTGCTGGGAGAACGCAGACTGCTCCTGCAGCTGCTGGTGCATCACGGGTCCTCCCATCATAGGCTGAGACCAGCCTGACATTGCTTCTGTCATGAAAAAATAAAGAATTTAAAATGTTGATATTTGTACCAAAAGCTGGCACAAATCCGGAATGGAATCGAAACATTTCCTCTCGGATTACTCACCGGAGGCACTGCCTACTCCGAAAGACCAGATGCCACCCTGTCCGACTGGCGGCGTGTAACTGGTGGGCAGCATGGTGTGATTGACGGAGCCGGTCTGTCGGATCCGAGCCAGGCGCTCTGTTCCGATGGGCGGGGGCACTTTGCGGTCCTGCTGGCTGGAACTGCTAGGTTTGGCTTGGATCAGTGCGGGTGTCACGGTGGATGTGCACAACGGGGAAGATGCTCCAGATGACACGGAGGGCACTGGAGACTCGCCTAAGAAACACAGACAATAAAATATATTCAAGAACATACTCTTCCTTATCATTTTCAAAGTTAAGCAAGCTGAAGGGACGGCTCTACAACGTACAGGACGTGGAGGCGCTCCAAGGATGAGGGGAGAAGTGCTGGCGGCTGAAAGAGGGCGTTCCTACGGGAGCTGGGCCCTGCAGGAAAACGGGGCTGGCCGACATGCTCGTGGCAAAGCTGGTGAGCGCGGTGGAAGAAGAGATGGCATTGCCTGAGGGGTCCATGGGGTGAATGCCTAAGGAACAAACAGGCCACAGATCACAGATATTGAGCTTACTTTAATCAAATTAACAAGTATATTCAAAAGGGAGGAGGGGGGTGTTTTAGAGCTAGGATTGGATTGTAAATTAGAAAAGACCTAACAGAATGACAGGGGAATATGGGCTGTCGGGAAAGATTCAACTATTCAAATACAATTTGCATTCACCAATGTAATCTGGAAAAAACTTTATTGATAAAAATTGATATTTCAATTTAAGTTGATACAAGAGTAGAAGTGTTTTATTAACTTCCAAATGGATTATAAGCATCACTTATCAGTCAAAAACATTTTGTTTGACGTAGTCTAACATACTACGTAGGTTACAGAAAGCTATTGTGTTTGTCAGAAATGCATTAGATAAAATAACTTACTTTGATACTTAACACACGACGTAGCCCTAGCGGACTTACCAATGGGACTGGAGACGACTCGTTGGGAGGTGCAGCGATATCCTGGGGCCTTGGAGCCATCAGGAGGGGCCATACTGCTCTCCATCTGCCCCATCCCTCCCATGTATGCAGGTGGGGCACTGAAGGGCTGCTCCGGCGGAGTGCGAGTAGGAAGGTGACAGGCCCCCCACACCTGGTTGTTGCCCACCTGGTTGCTGTCGAAGATACTCGAAAAGTGATTGAAGAGAGCCGCGGGGCCGAAGTTGGGTGGCAGCTGCGCTTTGCCACTGTGAAGGTGCACCTGTGAACCATTTATCATGCCCATAGTCGAGGATATCTGAAGTGAAGGGGGTGGCATGTTGGCTGTGGCTAAGCTAGGCTGGGCAGATTGCTGTTGCTGTTTAAGGGGCTCCTGTGTTGCACCCTGGGTCACGAAAACAGACTGTTGCTCCTGCAAAGGGGCTCCGGGTCCCATGGGGTAGTACGTCGTAGGGGGTTGTAAGCGAGTCGACACCCCGGATGCAGCAGGTGTGGCGTAGTGAGGTAAGGTGCTGCTGGTGTTTGCAACCGTGCTGCTGACCGTGCTGGGCGGTACAGGACGCGAGACGGGCAGAGACACGCCCGGTTGGACAGGAGAGGAGGAACTTGGCTCTGTGCTGGAGGTGAAGGGCAAGGGCAGCTGCTGTCTGCCCTCGAGCTGGACAGGCAGTGCAGGCTGTGCAGAAGGAGATGCAGGGAAGTGCAGAGGGGTTGAGGGGCTGGAGCCCTCACACGGGGCGCTGGAAACGGGAACGGCCAGATCAGACACCGATTTGTCTTTAGCAGGCGTACCGGCGGGGGCGGTTTCTGTCTTCAGGGCTTGAGTATGCTGCGTAGGTGGGGCAATGGGGGCAGGCATTGGAGGAGGAGTCGTCGGGGTGGTGGGAGCGCAGCTGATGGGAGGAGGAGGGACCTGCGAAGCGGGGGTGCTGCTTGCAGTGGTGGCGACGGCAGGTGCTGCTGTAGGCTTGGGCTCGGCGGAGAAGAGCTGCTTCCTTACTGAGGTTGGTGTAGGTGTTTTGGAGGGGGCCGTACTGGGGGGAGAGGCAGTGGAACCAGGGGCAACGTTAACATTCGACACGGGGGCTGGGTGCTCGGCTGTAGCAGGGGCGGAGCTGGAAGGACGTGGGGCCGCGTTGCCACTGTGTTTGGGGGAGCTGTTAGCACTGCCAGGGCTCACAGGGCGCACGGGGAACGGCCCCCACGTGTTGGGCGAGGGAGAGAACGTGCCACCAAACTGTGCCATTGGCAGGCGAGGGTGACGGATCTGGTGCATGGTCTGCGCTGCCAGCAGGGCCAACTGGGGGTGCGTGTAGGCCAGCGGTGGTAGAGAGACGAATGGAGGTCTAACACCCGGTGCCATGTTTTTGCCCATTTTGCCAGCCTGCTGAGTGGTCGAGTTGGAGGAGGACTGGAAGGACACGCTGGAGGAGGGCACGACTGACGATAGGCCTTTCGAACTGGCCGCAGTGGTGCTGGTAGCCCCTGTGGAGGTGGTGTAGGTAGAGCCAATTTTGGTGTTGGTGCCAGGCTGACGAATGTGGTTGCGAGGTATCAGGTCCTCTAGCTCTTTGGCAGGGTCCTGGATAAGCGCATTGATCAACTGAACGGCATGTCGCGTGGACTCTGTGCCACCTCTGAAAAACAGTGCGAGTGTGTAAGGGATTGGATTTATAATATAATACGATGAGTGTAATTACTTACACTTTTTATAATTGCTATAATTACTTACTTTTAAAAAATGTATCAATTAAAAACTAAGAAAGGAATTAAAGTAGGAACGCACCTGATGGTGATCATTCTCTCGCCGTTTTTGTCTTTCTGCTTGTCAACATCTATGTGCGCACCCGTCACATCTTGGATGGCTGTAATATTGCAGCCACCTCTGCCCATGATCCGAGACACCACAGAGGCTGGGACAGAGAGCTTCTTTGACCTGAAAACATATCGAATTTGCGCGTTTAGAACCTTAATAAGGATCCAGGAAAAGAAGAACATGACTTTGATTGTCCCGTACCTTCGTACAACTTCTTTCCATCCCTCCTCTCTCTTTTGGCCCCTCTTAGGGCTAGTGAGGTTCATCTTGCTGTTAGGTGAGGTGACTGGCAGTGAAATGGTCTTGAAAGATGAGGGCAGGGAACTGGGGGTCAAGTCACTAATAATCTCATGAGATCTGCAGGATGAGGGAATATAGATACATTATAACATACGTACTGGAACAGTCAATGCGATAGTTGAATATTTAGAATAATTCAGAGAAAAGGGCTAGTGCATTTCTAATAGAGCTAGTACTTAAGGCATTAGAAATAAAACATGTAGTACAAAATACAAAACCTAACAACTTGCTGCTGCAGCGATATGACTTTGATTGTATATTAACTGAACTTGCAAAAAAAAAAAAAAAAAAAAAAAAAGATTTCTGCTGACTCTGGTCATGGCTCTTACTTCTGTTGTGGTTTGGAAATGGACACGGTGACCTTCTCTTCCCGAGAAGTGGGGTGCGACAGGCCCGGTTTCTTCTCAGTCATAGGTAGAGGCAGACTGGACACGGCTGGAGCGGAGGAAGAGAACGAGGTGAATGAAGACGACAGGTCAGCCAGGTCCTGGCTTTTACTGCCGTTGCTGCTTTCACTGTTGCAGTCTGTGCTGTCCAGGTTGTCCGAATCACTGGTGCCCCCAGGTGCCCCGCCGCCTCGTGGTTCACCATGGATCTTGTTTTTATCTGCCTTTTGTTGCGCTAGTGCCACCTGAGGGTCCTGTAGGATGATGGGCTCGCTGGGTGAGTCCTTGGTCTTGTTCTTTTTATTCTTCCGGTTGGTACTCGGCGTAGTGACCACGTTGGCGCGCTTTTTGCTAAAGGCATTGGTGAAGGTGGTGGAGGTGGCAGAGATGCCAATGGTGGTGGTGGTAGTGGCGCTTGGGGGCTCAATGGGAACCTCTGGCTCTGCAAATGTGGGCAGAGGAATTATGAAAAGTGAAGACACCACGTTTTTTTAAATTATTATTATTAATTAGGAATAAATATATATATTATTAAAGTAATGCATATACCTTCAGCAGAGTCCTCCTTCTGGTCTTGTGTCTCAGAAAACGTATCCTTCACTTTTGCCTCCTCTTCCTCGAGCTTTTTCTTCTGTTCCTCCTTCTTCTTCTTGCGTTTCTCTTTGCGCTTCTCTCTTTTTGCTGCCAGAGCTTGTTTTTTGCTTTCCTCACGAGACTATGGTTGAACAGAAAGAAGGAAAAGTGGAACTGATTCACTCTATATCGAACACTTTCTATCGTGTGATACACTATATAAAACAAACAAACAAAAAAAAAAAAACTCAATAACTCCTAATTAGAACTTCAAGTCTAAGTACAAGATTAATCCAAGACGCACCTTCTCGAGATCAAGTTCCTTGAGGAGAATACTGGCATTCTTGTTAGCCTCAGCTGCCTGCTGGTCTTTGGCTTTCACGATGGTTTCCATGCACTGATGACACTTCTTCAGGAGCTCCTGGATGCAAAAGACAGGTCATTAAAACATTCACATCAACACTGTAACTTAAACGATATAAAAGTAAATCCATTGACTCTATTGAAAAACCTATTCTCAGTCCAGACCTTGTCTGCAATGGTGGCGATGTATCTCATGCACTCGATGTCAGAGGGGAACTGATTCACCTCCTTCACCAAATACTGGACCACTTTCACATGCCCCTGAAAAAAACAAAGACATTGAGAATCACTCAGTATGTTCAGAATCTGACATTATTCACTCATGTGAAGTGCAATCAATATCCCAGAGGAGTTCACTGCTTACTTTACGAAATGCCGCCATTAGAGGTGTGATCTTGCGGTTGTCTGCTGCATCCACATCAGCTCCTGCTTGTACCAGCAGCTGCACCACATCGAAATGCCCCCCGTTTGCAGCCAGCCACAGAGGAGTGTTCCCCTTCTTATTGCGCACGTCAATGTGAGCCCCTCTACAAGACGCAATAAAAAAATGCATAAATTAATATATAGAAAAGGTATTACTTTTGACATAATGCATGTAAAACAATAGATTTATCTGAGGTTAGTTAAAAAAAAAATTCTACTCACCTGTTAATTAGAAGCTCACAGAACTTGTAGTGGCCCTTGTCTGCAGCGATAGTAAGGGCGGTGTCACGTGAAGAGGGCACAGGCGGAGCGTTCACATCAGCACCTTTATCCAGCAGCACACGGCCAACCTCGGCATAACCACCAGATGCAGCTTCCATGAGAGGGGTGAGTCCCGTCTGAGACCGAGAGGTTCAGAATTACACAAACAGTCTATTCTAATTATAGTCAAAAATCATACAATTAGACCCTTCTTGTTTTTTATAAGGTGCCAAAAGTGCCAATGCATTGTTTGTTCAAAAATAAATATAGTTTTAGAAAAACAGAAGGATCAGGTAAAGCAGCAGGTACAGTATATTATTTAAAACACACTTACAACAAATCACGGTTAATAAATCAGTGCACGTTATTTCAATAAGACAGCTTTACTGACGCCGGTAGTAACTGACCTTTGCCCGATGCTCTACGTTAGCCTTGCGGTCTAGCAGCAGGCTGACCACCTCAGCTCTACCCTGGAAGCAGGCCAGCGTCAGCGCGGTGTTGCGATTGGTTTCGATCTGAGCGTTGATGTCGGAGCCCATGTCCAGTAGCAGCTTCACTGCGGGAACATGGCCATTCATGGCTGCCAACATCAAAGGAGAGATGCCCAGCTTGCTGCCCGTCCTAAAAGGAAAAAAAGTTGAACACAAAAATATTCTTGAAAGTCTTTTTTTTTTCTTTTTTAAATCAAGGCTCAAAAAAGCTCAGGAACACACAGACTCTCCAGATAGATAGGATTTTCTGACCTGGAGTTGATCTCAGCTCCAGCGTTGAGGAGAATCTTGATTATATTTACGTATCCTCCTGAGGCTGCCAGGCTAAGTGGGGTGTAGTCGGACACGTTTCGGTGCTCCTTGTTAGCACCACGGAGAAGCAATAATTCCACCACCTGCAGACATGAAACAAGAAGGTGTTTCTCCTACTGACTAATGAACCAACCTAACGCAACCAAGGGAAATATGGGAATTTCTGTTGTCCTAAAGGCTTAAATTTCTTGTCCATCCATAATGGTAAGACGCATTTGGTTTAACAGAAATCTTCTCTACTGAACCTGCAACTTTCGGGATTTGTTTAAATACCTCTTGTCTGCCGCCTGAGCATGCCAAGGAGAGAGGGGTGTCTTTGGTCCTTTCAGACTGAGCCTCAATGTCCCCGCCTTTGTCCAAAAGAATCTCAACAACGCCAACATGACCCGCTGTGGCAGCCAGGATCAAAGGAGTGAACCCTGTAGATAGAGAAGTAGGTAAGAAATAACCACGACACGTTTGCATTTTTAAGATGCATGTAGAGAAGTCTGAGAGGAGACCTACCCTTTTTGTCCCGGTGCTCAATGTTCGCACCACGCGCGATAAGCACCGACACGAGCTCTTCATGGCCGCCCGCACAGGCCAGAGTCAGAGCCGTGTCATGATTGCTCTCCGTCTGAAAAAACAAAAGACGTGACCATCAGTCCTTTGTAATGTCTACAGTCCAATTTATTGTAATAATTCTCAAATTTTAGAGGCATTATTCTCTTTTAGTTTGATGCTATCCTCTGCTAGAACCATAAAAATTTTTTTTAAAAACAAAACCAGTGTGTGTGCTAAAAAGAGTTGACCTAAGGCTTACATGTGCATCGATGTCAACAGATGGATAGAGTGGGAGCATGGAGGGTGGGGAGACAGTGTTCATGGGCGTCTGTGTTGTGGGCTGAGGTATGGGTGAGGTTGTAGTGTTTATCATCGGCACTCTGCTGCTCACTGCTGCAGACAAGAAACGAAGCATGAGAGTCATTACTCTACAAAAAGCGACAACCACTAAAAACTTTCCAACAGATCAGAAAAAAAAAAAAAAAAGATAAAGAATCCAGCTGCATGAAGCGTACCTGCCATGATGTCGTCCAGCGTGTCTGTGAGCGTCTGTGCAGGTGTGGCCACCATGAGGCCGTCCGGTGCCTGCGCGAGGAGACCAGGCCCGAGTCCAGACAGCTGCTGACCCAACATTACTCTTTGCAGGTCGGGGCTGCTGCTGCCTGGGTACTCCGCGCTGCCGAAGTCCGTGGACTGCTGTGCATTCATAGGCTGAATGGGGACGAAGCTGGACTGTAGCGGGGGAGGTGGAGGGCCCTGTAGGCTGTGGGGTTGAGGAGGAAGAGGTTGGATGGTTGGCAGGATCGTATCGACCTGCGGGAGCTCGGCGTAATCGGCGTCTTCCTCATCCTCGTCCTCATCATCGTCGTCCTCTTCATCACCCTCCTCATCGTCCTCATCAGCAGGGAGCGGCTGGTGGCCCTCGATGTCGTCGTCCGTGCACCCTGGACTGGAGCCCAGCTGCGTGGCCTGTGGTGGCAGGGGCGTGCCGGGCGCCTCCACCCCTGCCGTCTGACCCGGCTCCTCCTTCATCTTGCCCTCCATGTACTCTTTGGTGAACTGCTGCTGTGTCTTGAGCTGCAGCTGCCGCTCCACCTTCTGCAGCTCCTTCAGGATCTTTTTCTTTTTCTGCACCTGCTCCTCGCGGCTCTTCTTCAGCTCTTCGATCTTGTCTTTGGTGAGCGGCTCGCCCTGGATCAGCTCTAGCGAATGCAGTTGGGCCTTCTCGATAGCGCTGATGCGCTGGCCCAGCTCGTTTAGCTTGCCTTCCGTCTCCTCGACGATGCACTCGAGGGGCTGGTACGGGTGGAATGGAGGGAGGAGGTCGGCGTCCAGGCCCCCTGTGGCCACAGCGTTGCTCTGCAGGCTGCTCAACCTTTGTTTGGACATCCCTGAAAAGTAGGCCACAGAGTACGATGAAGATCAAAACACTAATACAAATCATACAGCCATGTTGAGAAAATCTATGAGGTGACCCAGACTAACCTTTGTTTGTGACGGGTGGGGGTGTGGCGATGGTGGAGGGCACGCTGTCTGGCTCCTGAGGGGGTACCACCATGGCCAAAGCTTGGAATGGGACGCGAGGAGCCTGAATACATGGACAGGACAAAAATCTTACCTTACACACAGTCAAGCTTTTTTTTTTTTTTAACATGTACTCAATCGAATGATTAACTGCTTGATAAACTGATTGATGCATTTTCTGACCTGAGACGTGTCATGGGAAGGGGGTGTGAGTTGAGACAGATCTGGCGCAGGAACTGACAAAATGTTGTTTGGGTAGTCTAGCAGATAGGACACCACATTAGTGTGACCACCCTTAGCAGCTTCGATCAGCATCGTTGAGCCGTCCTATGAGGAAGAGATAAAAGATTAACCAGCATCTGATACAGAGGATACACAATGAAGGAACCACTTGGACAGAATTTCACCTTAGGGATCAAAATATTGTCTTACTCTTCCCTTTTTACAAACGATAAACAAAAATGATCCACACAAGTCAGCCATAAAAGAGCCATGATCAGAGACTTTCACTTCTTTAAAGTTATTGAACTATATAAAATATATCCCAGTGTATTTTAAATACCGGCGATGTCTTGAATCACGCTTATTCAGCTTCTTGTACTAGTTACTATTTTAAGCACATGCATACAGTATTATCAAATGTTAATACTCAATGATTTTAATTAAGGAAGAGGAATAATTTTATTTATTTTTTTTTTTAAACACTGATATTGCGTGATTCCTAGCATGAGCTTAAGCTTAAACTCACCTTCAGTCTGTGAGTAGGGTCTGCACCATGAGCCAGCAGCAGCTCAACCACAGCCAGGTGACCTCCAGCGCAGGCGAGAGACACCACTGTGTGATCATTATTGGCTGTGGCTCTGTTCACGTTAGCACCTACAGGCATACGAGTTATTGATTAGAGGAATTTCAAAACATCAGTTGCTGCTTTGATTTGTATTCATATTAAGACATTAAGACTTACAATTAAGCACAATTACTGTGCATTTATTATATACTGTGTTCTCCTGATCCTTTGATATTTAACAGTATCCTAAGCATTTCCCCCCCTTTGGAGCCCCAATTATAGCTCTAATACTAATTAAGACTTATTAATTAACCTCCTCTTTTAAAATTCTTTTGGAGTTCAGTGCTATCATACTTCAGCTCATAAGTACCCACAGTTTCTCCTAACCAACTTTATTGCTTCATCTACTATACAAATTAACTACAATTTCACTACAATTAAAATATTCACTAAGGAATAACTGGGTGGTGAAATGTACTGTAGATCCTGAGTAAGTTTTTATTATTATTATTATTATTATTATTATTATTATTATTATTATTATTATATTATTATTTTTCCATCATAAGTGGATGATGAGTAAAGGCAAAGTGAAATACCAGGAATTTTAAAAAGATATCCTAATATTCTTATAATTGCTACAAGACATTTATTTTTTCCCCAGATATCATCCAGATTCATACCTTTACTGATTAAAAACTGCACAGTGCACAGATGTCCTGCTCTGGCTGCTTTCATCAGAGGAGTTCTTCCACCTTCTGACTCATGTTCCTATAAAAAGAGAAAGAAAAAATATTTAAAAAATGAAAGGCAAGCAGAATTCAAGTCAGGCATCATCACACAGTGAGTTTGTAGGTAAAAGCAGGTGGGAGTCGCGCACCAGGTCAGCCCCGGTTTGAAGCAGCACATCGGCAACATCTGTATGTCCGTTTTCGCAGGCGTACGTTAGCGCTGTGTCCCCCGTTGCTGTCGTGGCATGGACGTTGGCTCCTAAACACAGCAGAACAGCGACAATCAGAAAGAACAAATCTCTATGCCAAATAAATATACTTGAGTGATTTCGGACAGTAGCCTCACCAGCAGCCAGAAGGTACTTGACCAGCTCCAGATGTCCCTCCTGCGCAGCCTCCATGAGAGGAGTGGAGCATCCGAGCTCGATATCTGCTCCGGCCTTGATGAGGAAGTCAGCCACCTCCAAGAAACCCCCGCAGCAGGCCAGAGTCAGCGCCGTCTCCTGCGTCTCCTCTGTCTGAGCGTTGATGTTCGCACCTAATCACAGGGCAACAGTTATAAGTTGCATCTTTTAAATCAACATGCTTGCTACTAATATAGAACGAATTTGTTTTTTTTGTTGTTTTTTTTTTAATGTCATCATAGTGTTGCATATAAAAAACAAGCCATACAATCAAACGGCACAGTCATGATACTTTCAATTACATTTAATACAGTGCTGTGAAGGTGTGTGCGTTTTTTTTTTTTTTTTGAATCAGACTTTTAATATTACACAAAGATAACCCAAGTAAACATAAAATGCAGTTTTTAAATGATGGTTTTATTCATTATGGGAAAAAAAGTTCTCCAAACCTGTTTGGCCCTATTTGAAAAAGTAATTGCCTCTAAACCCAACAACTGGTTGTGCAAATATACAAAATACATATATACAAATATGCAAAAAAAAAAACTTTTTTACAGCACTGTATGTAGTATTTATGTTCTTTCCTTTATTAATAAAGAGACAATGTTTTTTTTATTGCTGAATCAATAAGAATGTAATAACTATTGCTGATTTATTTTTAATAACTTTATGACTGATATTTACTTAGAAGTGTTTTTAAACCACGAGAGACCTGTGTGCAAGTCTGTGCCATATATTACAGTAAGGAATCCTGATCAGCGCATTGTTCCCTATATTTGCCTGTTACATTGGACAGGCATAGTCAACTGGTGGACTTTAAACTAACTGACTTCCTAAGGGGAAAATAAATGGTATCCAATAAATGTGCGCTAAAATAAACATGAAGGTTTTAACCATGTAAAACATTATCTAAAACTATTTCATAGTTTTTCTTTTTTTTTTTTGAAGTTCACTGAATGATAAGCAATTAAAATGTAAACTACACCACTAAACATTTTACAGGTGTCACTTGGCTTAAAATAAATGTTGGTAAGGTGATCTGTAAACGGTAAAATGCATACACAGAGTTTGTTTAGAAAATCCAGCTATCCGTCTACCTTGTGCCAGAAGCAGAGCCACCATTTCCTCGTGACCCTCGCGTGCAGCCTCCATGAGGGGAGTGTATCCCTCATCGTTGACCTCCTCCAGGTTGGCCCCCCTCTCTATCAGCAGTGCTGCCAGTTCCACGTGCCCTCCGCAGGCCGCCAGTGTGAGCGGCGACTCGAACGAATCCGCCGGCATGTTCACCTGCGCACCGCTGTCCAACAGCAACCGCGCCACCTCTACGTGCCCATCCTACACCGAGCACAGAAGAAAACCCTTGTGAGCCATGCACCAAAGACTGAGCAAACAAAAAAAATATTCTTTTATCATGCACACAATTCTCTCTTATGCATCAGAATGCATACTGTGACTGTTACGCCCATTAGCGAACACCACAGTATGACAAAACTGCCCCTATCTGTGAGAAAAACATTTTTAAACTGCAGCAGTAATACATATTTCTCATAATGATCGCCCAAATAAATACAGCATTCACAAACAAGAACAGGAAAAAAATAAATAAATCGACCAGTCCAGAACAGGGGAAGCGACCATGTGTTTGTGTGTGAATGAAGCGAATAAAGGATGCAGTGTTCTCACCATGCAGGCTTCCATGAGTGCCGTGTGCATCTCGTCCGTCTTGTGTTCCTGGTCAGCTCCTGCCTCCAAGAGAAACCGCACCATGTCCAAATGCCCTGTATTAAAGCCAGAGGACTCACACTCTGCGCCTCTCCACAGTATAAACGTTTACTTTTTTTTTTTTTTTTTTTTTTTTTTAAATACACCCCCCCCCCCCCCCCCATACGTAAATAACATCTGCTTTAAACCGAGTGCACTTGGTAATTCCAACACGCACCTTTATAGCAGGCTAGTGTCAGAGCGCTTTCCTTGAACTCGTTGGAGTGTGTGTTAATCCCTGCTCCGTACTCCAGGAGCACACGTGCCACCTCCACGTGCCCCGCGCTAGCTGCCTCCATCAGCGGAGTGTGGCCGTTCTCGTTGTGATCCTCGATGTTCGCTCCCTCTTTCAGCAGAACTTTGACCACGTCCAGGAAACCGCCAGCACAAGCGTACGTCAGTGCTGTGTTACCTACGAAACCAGCAGGAGCCATTCGTGTCGATTGTACAATACAAATCATTAAAAATATATATATATATATAAATATATATATATATATTATTTTATGCTTTATAGATGATCAATAGTTTATTTTCACCACATCCTACATGTGATGTCACATCTTGTGACTAAGCCGACAGAAGTTGTACCTGAAGAGGACTGTGCGTTGACGTCCGCTCCGTGCACTAGGAGCAGTTTGACGATGTCTACGTAACCACCACTAGCAGCAGCCATGAGAGGTGTGATGTCGCCCTTGATGCCTCGGTCCTCTACATTTGCGTGCATGGCCAGTAAGACCTATAAAAAAAAAATATATAAAAAAAAACGATTATTCAAAACAAAAACACAACCAACGACACCACCACTCACATTAGAATGAAACTGCTACTGCAGTGAGCACCTAAAGGGAAGAACAGACTTAGCACAAACTATTGCTTGCGAGCGTAGTTTGTCAGCAGCAGTATAAAAGCGCAGTGTGTGTGTATGCATAAGGGAGGAGGGGGTGCGAGAGCCCTACCTGTGCGAGCTCATAGTATCCGGCGGAGCAGGCCAGACAGAGCAGGCTCTCTCCTTCTTCTGTGTGCTCGTTGACGCTGTGGCCTTCGTCCAGCAGCTTCTTTACCGCGTTCACGTCTCCGTCGGAGCAGGCCTCAGGCAGGCTACGGCTAAAAATAACCAGACTGCTACAATTACCGCGACTGTGCAGGCAAAGCTAAGCTAGCTACGCTGACTGACCCTTCAAGATTATGGCTACACTACTGATAAACTTCAAATACTATAAGCTGAGCTTCAAGATGACAAAATATACAAACAATAGCTGACTAAGTAATGACGGGTTAACAGGAAAAAGTTCAGCAAAATATCACATGGGGATTTTGACAACTGAGACTTAATTTGGAGAAAGGGGAAAAAACAATAATAATGCCTGTTTTTAGTACTAATAGTTTACTTTTGTGTTAAACCTGATACAGATAGAATGACAAATTAAAGGAAAAGTGGGTAATCTAGGGAGATAATATAATTGATCAGGGGTTTATATAGATGCTTATATAGATGGAGGCAATGTAGAGAATTCTCACAATGTAGAGAATTAAAAAAAATAATGAAAAATACAACACCTCTGTCTGTTAGGTTTTAATATCAAAACGTTAATGTAATGCAATGTTAAATCATCCACAGTTACCTCTTTACAGAGCTGATGAGCCCAGTTCTTTTAAAACTTTTTCCAGCGGGTGTGATTAATCCCACTGAGCTATGTCTCATCTAGATTAATGTAAGGTCAGAGTTTTCTATAAGAGTCATACTTAAGGGGTATTAAGTATGTGACGTAGTTTTTGTGCATTCATTCAACTCCTTCCAATATTTTTGCTGGTATATTGTACCATTCAGATATTATACCATTTCTGAGGAGGTGCACAAGCAATGGGTAAAAAGACTGCATGATAGACACAGTGGCCATCTTGCATACTCATACCTACTAGCTAGTATAAATCAGCCTTATGATGTATTTGCTTTCAGCAAACTCGATGGTCAGTGCTATAAATGTAACCATTTCATCCATGTTGCTAGATCTAAAGTAATGTACTATATTGGGGGGGGGGGGGGGGTGTCATCATTCTGACTGGCTTCTTTTGATGCACTTGTGTGTCCCTCAATGCACATATTCTTGGGTTTAGCAGCGAGGATATACTTTACATAATCGTGTGTGTTTATATTATTATTTTTATCAGAATAAGATAAATGTTTCTTACACAAACACACAAAAAACTAAAATTGGGAAATAAATAAATAAAATTGCACTCCGGAAACCACTGCACTGATTGATGGATGGGCGGGAAGAACAAACGTGCTAAACGCACAAGAATGATGGAGACGGACAAAACAGATGCCGGTGATGCAGACCCAGCTGAAAGCGAAGTGCCATCATGAAGCAAACCCCTGGCCATTGCAACAGCCATTATTATGCTGTATACCACATTATGCATGTACGTTGCCCCTTTAAGATTTAGCACTCAGTGTGTGTGCTGCGGAGGTGTGCGCGTGAGTAGGAGAGAACGGAATAGGAGCTCAGGTGTGCTGCTCACCCGTGGAACGCTCTATTCTTTTACATTGTTTTGTATTATAATTTTGAGACACTGAAAGAGGCCGATAAAGGTTTTGTGCTCAATGTTGTTTTTGGCTCTGAGCTCTTTTTCCTCTCGGCTATCTGGCGCAAAGTGTCACACCATATTTAAGCGACCACTTTGATTACAAGTACAAGGAAGGCAACAGCTTTATTATGCAAAGGTGTTCCTTCAATTAAAAACAACTAGTTTGAGATTTATATGTATGTATAAAAAAAGTAACTAACTTAGTTACTGAGTAAATTTTTAATGATCCACTTTTTACTTGAGTAGATTTTTATAATGGTAACTTTAATTATATTTCAGTAAAAGTCCACGTATAATTGAGTACAAAAGTTTATTACTACTCTTTCCACCTCTGACCTGAAGTGTGTTAAGCTTCAGCAATAAACCTTTTGACAATAACACATTCTTTACTATAAAATACGTACTTAAATGTAAACTACCTAACAAACTCTGACATTTACCTTATTCTGATCAAAATAATACTGATACTGTATAAACCAACACATACGATGATGACATACTCTAGTTGGCCGTGGGGCCAAAAAGCACAGGTTTAATTTGATAGTTGTTAGGGCCGAAGCACTATGACATCAACATTATGACGTCACAGCATGTAAGGGGGCCTCTTGTTCTTCTATTTTTTTTTTTACCAGCATCCGGGACTTTTTGGGAGTCTTAACATGTTCAAAAAGTCATGAAAATCATAACACGTTAGAATCAGCTGCCATTGGGACGCCTGAGCAGCTGGGCCCTGGGCGTGTGACGTGGCCGGCACACAAGATTTTGCTGCGCATCTCATACACACTTGCACGTATACATACGGCACCCAGGAGACATTAAGCTGGATAATTTTTTCTAACCATGTCATGGGCCCTACTCAACAGGAAGTCATTCATTTTGGGTTGTTTGCTAAATGCACCGACGGATAATACCCCTCCTAGGAGATTTATAAGATCGCAAACAAACTGGGCATGTGATCAAGACACTGAGGAAATAAAATGGCAAGGGATTTTCCAGATATCAAACGGTCCAGCTGTGACGATGCCTTAAGTGATTAATAAACTTCCTGTGTGACATCATAGTGTGATGGTTTTTTGGAGAAGGTCTCAACATAAAATCACCCCCAGCCTAAAATTGTGTCATAATGGTATTGGCATGTACCCTTTAAATGCTTGTCCCCACGGGCAGCGATGGCATGAGATGCTTGGGCCTGATCGTTGTTGCTTGCAAATACATTTTAAATTATTTATTATTGTTAATATTCTGTTTATGTTCAACAGCTTTTAAGTTACTCACTTTAAGGGATCTAAAAAAAATTGAGAAAGCACTTAAATAAAAAAATGTAAAAAGTTTGTTTGAAAAACAAAAAGAGAATCTCTCAATTGCCATGGTGAAAAATTGTGATTCACATTTTAGCATGAATCGTGCAGCCTTGGTACTATAAAATCATTTTACGTAGAATAGGGATAATTAATTGTCGATCACACAAATAGTTTACCATGACATTTTCCAAGATAAAAAAAAAAAATTTCCAAGCTATATACATTTGACTCATCAGGACTACTGTGATGGGTGTGGTAGGTGACTCTGCCAGTCACCTACAGAGCTAATTAAATTTTATAAACAGTATACAATACGAGCCAGTACGAAATATCTGAAAAGTGCATTCCTCCACCACCATCACAACCGAAATACCAACTGAGGGAAATGTCTTTGGGAAGAAGAGTATTCATAGCTTCGCTATCTTCGATAGACACTGCAGCTCTTGTGGCAACTCGTGGTGGTTTTCATTGTTTATTTCCTTAATTTGCCACGCATCCGTTCAGCTGGCCTGAAAATGCATCCTAATCCCAAATAAGGGTTTAACTACTACTTGTTTATTGATATTGTTCCAAGTTTATCTTCCAAAATCCCAGCTAAAGGCCAAAAATGAGCACAATTTGGATATAAAGTGGCACAAAGTGGATGTTGATTAAATATACTCCAAAAAAGTAAAGTAAAAATCTTTTTGATTAATTCATTAATTAATGTAAAAGGGGGGGGGAATTCTGTACCAACTAAGGTCATGATTGATTATGTGAAAACATCAATATTGATAATCTAACTACATCAACGAGTATGAAGTGTGTAAGTGGGAGGAGATGCCTACTTGTCCGCCTGACTGGCGTTGAGTGTGTTTTCGGCCCTCATGCGTGTGAGGGCGGCGGCGGCTTCGTCCAGCGCGCAGCTCACTGATGACGTCAAACGTCGTAGCACCTCGGGATCTGCGAAGGCTTTGCCATCGGCAGTGGAGAGTTTACCAATGCCTGCAGCGTCAGCATCACGGCAGCAACACGCAGCATTCAAGGCATCCAGAGTTAGTGCATGTCAAATCACACAAGCGCGCACACACACACACACACACACACACACACACACACACACACACACACACACACACACACACACACACACAGGTTAGTCACATCCAAAACCATGCAGTGTACACAAAAAAATCAAACTCATGGACTGACATTTCTTAGTAGTGTATACAAACATTCAAGCCAGAACAGTAGCTGACCCCTATACTAGCTTCTGAGAGTGAGTCAAAAATTATTCGCCTTTAGAAAAGAGAAACATAATTGTTCGACATAATCTCTTTGCTTTTCAATACACTTGGTTCATCTGTCAGCAAGCTTTTGTTATTCCCTCGTTAAAAAATGTTTTGGACAACGTCGGGGGGTCGTTTGTGCAAATCCCAAGTGGTGCATCCATTTTTGCTCGCACCACAGTTACAAGTGAACTGATATAATACATTCACACCTGCACAGCATTGACAGGGAGACTATAATGTTGAACGGAAAGTGCCGAAAAGACTGAAGTTTTAATATAACCGGAGTGCGGATAATTTTTGACTCACCCTCGTACACACATCTTACGCTTCAAGTTTAAATGTAAGCCTAATAAATGACGAGCAAAACTAGAACTAACCACCGGAAATAGAGAAGTGATTTAAACCTACAGAAGACGCTGATTCAGCAGTTCAGAGTCACTTAGAAAAAAAAACACCACATCTCTGAGAGCAAAGGTCGCTGTTATGGAGGAATATGCGAGTCATGCGCGTCACACCAGGGCTGTATAACGTGCATCCTAGGCTCGGCTTTGCTATTAAAAACACCCTTTGATTCTCATCTCCGTATTTACATTCATTTCAATTTGACGCTGGGACAAATCTTAAAGTTTTACGCCGACACCTGAATTCTGTAACACTTTCTACAACGCTCTCGAATTCATCGCACCTCATAAGTACTCCAATAACAATAAGTACAACAGTAAGTACAACAATAAGTACTGATTGTTTATATCCAAGCAAACTGCACACAATATCTGGACCCTGATAGCATCAAGTCCCACGTGTTGACAGAAAACACTGGAGAGGCCTGCTCGCAAAATCTTTCTGCTTTCTTCAAAAAACATTAATTATTTAACTTTTATAATAAAAATTTTTTAAAAATGTAAAAAAAAAAATTCCAATTCCTCGTAACTTGCAAACGTCGTACATGAACGAATGTGGAGCTGCAAAGTGGAAAGAACACACACCTGTGCGACCTGCATAAATAACGTGCGACTTATTAACACTGATTTCAGTAAGCGAGATGACTGAAAACACAGGACGAAGCGGCGTTCATAGACGGCCACAAACACAGCCAATGTACAAAACTACACGGGGGAGGACACATGCGCAAATTCTACGCAGGATTACGTGTACAAACAAGCACCATGTACAGCAAGCTTTCTAAATGCCACTGCTGAGTCATGATCAGAGCCGAGGCTGCTGTATTGAAAGCTATTGTTCCTCTTAATCTCCGCTAACTATTGGCTCACAGGACCGAGCTAGCCTGGAAGCGCGTCCCCACGTCCGGCCCGACGATCTTAACCTAATCAGAGCTGTGCCTAAAGTTTCTCTGCAGATACACGGGCTGAAAGCAAACAGGAGTTCCCATCCTTAAGCGGGAAAAATACACCTTTCTATAGATCTGTGTAATTGTATCTCAGTCACCCCGAGCCTGTTTGTCTACGGGAGGATGCACATCACTGACACCCATACGGCAGCTTCGTTTTTCTTCCCCCAGGGACGAGTCCTAAGCGTGTTTTACAGGAAAGCTTCTTTATTGTATATGTACACAGTAAACAAAGTGCGATATTTTACCAAGATGACTCATTACAGCTCCGTCAGCTAACTGGCGAGACGGGAGAGATAAGGTGAACGAGAATGGAAATAAACTTTATACATGGATTCTGGCCTTTGAGCCTTGAGTGCGGATACAAAGCGACAGCTTAACACAACACTAATTTGCTTTGAAAAACACCCAGAAATCAGGTGAGTAAAGGTATGCAGGCGTGTGAGTAACCAGTCAGCGCGCTGCTGTCAAAAAAAACAGGCGGCTGAGAAACAGAGAGAGACGTACCTGCCGCCTCTAGTAACGCCTCCAGCCGTGCTTGTGTCTCTGGATCTACTGTTCTGAGGTCAGCTCCGTCGGCTGCACTGGATAGGAGCAGCTCCGACGCCGTCTTTAGTACTGGGTTATCCAGGTCTTCCTGGTCTAAGATGAAGGACTCCACCTGCAGAGACAAAAGCGCAACTGATTAACATGGGAGACAATCACGTAGATAATGAACACCTGAATGTACTGGAAACGTACCACATCATGATACTGATAAATATTGATATGATTGATCATTCGAGCTTAAAAAAAAAGGACTCAAAAAGAACACAAAGGCTTGTCTCAAACATCTGCCAAAAAAACATCTCGATTATCCCCATTACATTTGGCATAAAGTTAGCACAGCGTTTCATTAAACAAACAAACAGTCAAACATGGTGGTGGTAGTGTGATGTCTGGGAATTCTCTGCATCTTCACGACCTGGATGACTTGCTATAATTGATAGAACCATGAATTCTACGCTCTCAAGAACCAAGAATGCCCAGCCATCAGTTCGTCTCAAGCTCAGGTGCATTTGGGTTATGCAGCACACAAGTAATCCAAGATGTTCCAGCAAGTCTAACCTCTGAATGGTTAAAAAAATACTAAATTAAAGTTTTAAAGAGGCCTAGTCCGCGTCTGGACTTAAATCCGACTGATTAAAAAAGTTCTGCAAAGAAGTGTGTGCCAAAATTCCTCCACAGCGATGTGAAGGACTCTTTGCCAGTTGTCGCAAATGCTTGAATACTGCTGTTGCCCCCCAAGTGTGGCACAACCAGTTATTAGGTTTAGGGGGCAAGTACTTTTTCACATAGGGCCAGACAGGTTGGACAACTTTTTTTTTTTTTTTTTTACTTTTAATGAAATCAACATCTAAAAAGTGCATTTTGTATTTACTCAATTATCTTTGCTTAATATTAAAAGTTTTTGTAAATCTAAATCCTTTAAGTGTAACCAAAAAGGGGGAAAAATTTTATAAAATCAGGAAAGGACTAATACTTTTCCCAACTTACTTGATTTAACTAATCGACAGCTTATGTGAAGTTGGTGTGACAGAGGAAAAAAAAAAACAAAAAAAACAATATACACTACAATGTTCCTTCATGAATAAGGTTAAGAAGCATTACTGGATACCTAAACGTCTGAGACACTGACGATTATTTTTTAAATGACAACTAAAAGACCCACTTCTTACGCAGGTACATAAACTCATAAATATTTGCAAAGTGTCTTGTCTGTTTGCTACCTCCCTAACAAATATTTTAGACAGATGGTATTTTTAGCTTCGGGAAGAAAACTGCAATCAGCGATAAGATCCATTGACAGGTGAAAGGTATTTCAAACCACTTGTTCACATTATGAACATACTCCGTAGTGGAGGAGGACCATCAAACGAGACACCTAGGAACATGGGGCTTCTAACGCACACGGGTTTCAAGACTAATTAGCGCTCACAGTGTTTTGAAACTGGTCTAAGCGTGTATAATGAGTGGGTGAGAGACTAAATCGCTTACAGGGTTTAAATAAAACGGCAGATCTGAGGCTTTCAATGCGAGTGATTTTTGATAATGTAACACCATAAAAATGTGTTTCTGTTCTCGTCCTCTTCTGCGCTCGGTACAGCATCGTTTATATCGGAGGCTGATCAGCTTAATAAAATTAAAATCTGAATCAAACTGACACCCAGACAATTCTGATCACTGCGCAATCGCTTGGTTCATCTCCGTTATAAATGTAAAAGTAAAAAGTTTTTAAAAATTTGTTTTTGTACTACGTGAATCACCGTGCAAAGGAATCGTGATTCATAACTGAATTGATTTTTCCCCCCACCATCTCCGATGCTCATATCTGGTGTTAACATCCAGCACGACAACACCTGGCATTATGCACACGTCTCTAGTAAACATTAGCAATCGTATTTCTGCTGGATTTATTTTAAGACACAAAGATCCTGTGAATCATCTCTCATGCACCATTTTAAAAGTATTAATTGCTTTGATTTACTAAAGAAAAGTATGAATGAATGAGCTGAAATGATGAACGAAGTTATGAAAAGCAGCTGCTTTCATCTCTGCTGTTACAGAGTTGTTGTTTTTATTCATTAGCTTAGCCTGAGAGAGCTCTAATGTTCGGCTTCCCAGTTGGACTCATCATGAGGCTCGTGTTTGCCAGACCACCTCCAAAATAAGGTTTGAGTGACTGGAGCCAGGATGTACGTTTGAGATGTGCTTGACCCCACGCTCACCTGTACTCAATGCTAACCAATCACCCATAACTCATGTTAATTCTGGTGCGGTGTCTGAAACTAAACCACGCCAAGATATTTAGTTTGGCGAATAAATCTCAGAGGGCTCTCCGCTGCATGGTGGGTAAACGTTTGGTACTAAAATAGTCCAGTTTTTTTTTTTTATATGCATCTTCGTTCTGTTGAAGCTGCAGCTTCATTCTGCTGCTCTTCTGCCGTCTGCATGCGCTGCGGGGGCGGGCTGACACACACACACACACACACACACACACACACACACACACACACACACACACACACCACTTCTATTTGCTTTACGGGGGAGTCTCCTAGCTGCTAGTTAACGTTACACTAACGAAGGGTATTTTCAATATTAGGCACGATTAAATCGACTCAGTCATGAATCACGATTCTTTGGTTTGATGATTCACGTCTCGCCACACCGACTACAAATCAACAACTCGAGCGTCTGTGTTGCGTCCTCAGTCTGAGTCGCTCCTCTCGACACACTCGGTGACAGCGCTAACTGATCGATAAAAAAATTGCTTCAAATTCTGCTTTGAATTCCTCTTTCAGATTGCATTCAACATAACGTTACCGTAATACATATAAAAGGAGTGTGTATGTGATGCAAAAACCTTTGTTTTATTTTACTTATTTATTTATTTTTTATATTTAAGACATATGCTTGGCCGGTGAATTTTTTTCTTCTCATCTTCCCACCAGCTTGGCTGGTGACTTGAAAAAAGATAATTTTGGATCCTGTCTGGCTATGAACCATGTCTGTGGTGCTCCGCAGACGGGACACAACTGTGCTGAAATCCTGCCGAATTGATGAAAAAAATTTTTTTTGGCATGTTTAGCATTTAATAAATGCATAACTTCTGCATTAATATATATTTATCCAGGCTAACAACAATACAGATCATAAAAACATGTTGCCAATATATGTATATCCATCACCTTAAAAGTATTCCAAATAAAAAAATTTAAAAAGCATTGTTTATTGACAAACTGTATAAGTTCCAACACACGTCCATGTTGCAAATTCAATCTTAATGTGATCAATTGTCCAGCACTACCGCAATCCGAACAGTGCTACCTCAACCATAGAACCTAGTTTGCGTGTGAAGATCACACATGACACGACTGCTATCAAAATTTACAGATCAACATGAACATGGCACTGCTGACAGGAGGTAAACACCTTTCTGTTTTGGCTATTCTGCTGCACACTGCTTCAATCAGGGAGGTTTCCTTACTACTAATACTACAAGTCTACTAGGCTTGAGTGCTGCTACTAAACACAAAATGAAGAGAACGAGTGAGTTAATCTTTGCACTACGCCTAATATTACTGATATTTTGGAGAGACAAAGCGGCCTTGCTTGCCTTCCTACTTTGTCAGTTATGGCTGTGAGGGTCAGAGGATGAGATCGCCGCATGCTACATGCACACAAAGATGGTAGATGGTAGGGCAAATAATGTCACATCTAAACGAAGATCTGTTTCCGTTCTCAGGTACGACTGGCTTACATATCTTTCTCGATGAGTGCCCGACTACACCATGTTTTTAAGCGGACTCGGACACGGTTCCCGAGCGCAGAACTGTTGTGTTCTCACTGATCAAAATGTACCGGACTTTGGGGTCAAGTGTTCTAAGGAGCGATCACTGGTCCCTAATACAAGAACGCTCTCTCTTTCAGCTTAATATGCTCAATGATTAACATGGACTGTGTATTTGAGTCCTTTTTTGTTGTTGTTGTAATCATTATGTCCGTAGATGGCTCTTTATAATAATGGAATCCCAAAGTCATATTTTAAAAACTAGGTTCTCATTCTGTCACTACTATTGTTATTAAAACATGACCCTTCTATTTCTGGTTCATACCGAAACTGAAAAGGAATCACGTACAGAATTAAAAGCTAACAAAGCTGGTCAGTTATAACCAACGCCGTCTGATCGACCGCAGCCATGTTGACCTTTTTTTTGTGTGTGTTTGTTTGTTTACCAAGCGTATGTTTAATATCACCTCATCAAACATACCCTCTGACTCAGAAACCACAATGCAGTGGAAAATTATCCAATGCCAAACAGGATCTATTTTTAACCTTTACATTTTAAGGACTGGATGATGATAAAGCGCGTCTCGCCACTCCTAGGGCCTTTTGGTCCGGCATGGTCTGTTAATTAGCACAAGAGGGCTCTGGTGACAAAGTTCGCGTAGGCCATGAGGTCCGGCCCTGTAGGCGTGTTGCCTGGAGATGGGACGTGCAATATTTAGACCCTGAGCCTCAGTGGAATTACAGTAAGCACTGAGACGATCAGCGGGTTGTCCCTCCCCTCCCATGGGCATGTCCTTGACCTCTGCATACCTGCCGCTCCACCCCCAAAGACACGACGTCCTGTAAACACAGCACTGCAGCAGTCAAGCGAATGAGTATGTGTATGTGTGTGTGTGCGCGTGTGCCTGCATGCGTGCGACAGTGTTGGTAACCCACAGAGGCTCTTGTGATCAGGTCGAGCACTGGCACGCGGCAGAGCTAATCTACATAATTACTGGTGACTTTGACGACAGTGCGCACGGGAGGCTATAATGACATTAAATGTAATGTGATCCAATTTAACACCTCAGTATTCCCTTTCTAATGCGCGCAGACGTTACACACGACCTGAATTTGCATGACCAAGCTGCAAAACAAACCATTTTATTTAAGCATTACAACAAACAACATTTCATGGGTTGGTTCTTCTACCTGTATTTAAAAAACGGTCTACTATAAAAGAAAAAATGGTCACTGTATGATTTTAAATCCATATTGCTAGATGAGGTTATGATTAAGCGGACAGATTTCTGCATCTGTCTGCTGTATCTGTTGAATTTCTACCAGAAAATATAAAAACAGGAAATGAGAGAGACAACTAGCGACGTCAGTCACGTGTAGAAAAAAAAAAAAAAAAAAACTAGCAATACTTCACACTACATACAACAACGAAAAAGGCGTGTTTATTCACGCTATGTGCATAATGTAGAACGCCAGCCTCGTCTGGTTCCTGAGTGCAGTAAAATGACATCCCTAGGTAAATAATTCAGCATTGTTTCCCCCACCAGTATGCTTCACCACCACGAGGAACACGTGTCCGAACAGCCACATGAAAACTTGTATATTGATGCATCCTTTTTAACCTGGGTTTTATTTTCTCAAGCTTTATCTACAAAGCACATGCGATAAAAATGATTGCTCGCACAGTTAGACATCTACAGATCGGGAAACTCCTTGCAAAACACGATGAGAACGGAATACAACATTCTGTCGCTTGCGTACATGCCCGAGCAGCAGTCACGTCTTTGTGACTTAATGGGGAGGGGTCTTCTGTGAAAACAATTTCACAGAAATTATGGCTTGCCAAGAGAAAGAGAGAGGGGAGGGGGGGGAGCTAACCCGCAAAAAAAAAATGGTGAGTAAGGCAACGAGAGTGGGTGTGGTCAGCAGAAAGTCCATCTGTAGGCAGATTTATTAAATGCATGTAAAGCTCAGATGTAAGTTCAGAGAGACTCATTTTTCTTCTCTACGTCTGGGATGTACGTGCATCTCAAAAGAGGCAGCTGGAGAGACAGACCGTATCTAGAGATAGACTAAGGGAGAGGCTGAGTCACGAGAGAGAGGCATCATGTCCAACAAGGGAATCTTATTACCTCATCAATGCTCTGAAAGCAGGACGGGGTGTTTTTCCTCGGGCTTGGCCAACACACAGGACAGGAATTATTTTTCGATCTGAGGTATTCGGCCTACAAACACCAGTAAACACACAACTGCAATTGTGGGGTGTAGGATTATCTCGTGCTGCTGAGACTTGGTGCACGCGAAGACATAACTAGGGAGTTTCTTGTCCTTTTTCCACCACCCTTAAACAACTGGAAAAACAAAGACTGAGGAAGGGAAAAAAAAACCTTTCCCCACAGTCCTGTCCTGTTTAGGTGCAACAAAGAAAAGATAGCGTTGGGCTTGGATTGTACGTTTATATCGCTCAGCTTCGGGAGAGAACTGAGACGTTGCTCTGTACAGTACAGTAGTAAATTCAGCGTACAATAGGAATACGTTTGACAAATTATCTTAATATTTGCAGGATAAAAAGTAAAATGAATAAATAAGAGCGAATCGTCTGCTAAAATTAGGCTAGAGACAATTGGCTGTTTGTTACCAGGTCAGACGTTTTTAAAAGTCTGCTGGAAGATGCTGTCTTTTAGAAGCTCTAAAATCGACAAAAATAAAGCGCATGTAGTATTTCGCTCTTTTTACTTCTTTTGTAGCCATATGAACTCAGTGAAACAAAACATCTTTAGCTGATGTGCCTCAGCTTCCCTTGTCCATGCTGCTAAGCAGAAAAAGTACAACATTAACAAAACCAGAAGTTGAAATAATTTTATCAGGGAGTATGTTCTTGTGCCAGCGGTTTTCGAATCAAACCGACAATTTTTTGTGCAAAATAACAGATTTTTACACTCATGACTATTTCTCTATATAATCTCCTGTTACACTCATTCACTTATCTCAGAGTTTCGCAATCCAAAATCCCACTTTGACGAACAGCCCGGCATATACAATGAAAGTAAATTTGTCTACAAGAATGAGGACAATAAGGAGACTAGCATATTGTGCTTTTGATACATGAAATACGGCATGCAACAACGGAGGGAAAAAAAGTATTCATAGTTGTATTATTCCCGCTCATACAGAAGCAGACATGAATGGGGACCGAGTTTGAAACAGGTGGCAGAACAATTCCTGCCCGTACCCGTCCTGTTACCCCAATATTACGCCACCTACTTATGTGGAATGTTAAAGGAGGGTGTGTTCAACTGCGAAGATCCGCCAAGAACTGTGCCTGCATTAGGTCAGCAAATCGTCTCCTTTTGCAGGAGTGACTTTTGTTGCAGGAATCCGGGTTGAGAATCTGCATGAGTGATATGACCACCGTCTACAGTGAGGTGCTGCGCACACGTCCAACACTTACATTACCACGGTAAATCAACACGCTAATAATGAGTATGTTAGTTTCTTTCAAGTGAAACAAACTCACAGGTGACAAAGGTAATATTGTTCGTCTTTTCATTTCAGGTGCGTACGTATATTTTGGTGCGTACTTTGTTAAACATACCTACAGTCCTGACTTTTGATAATTCGCGGCCTTCTTGATTAAATGATGATTAGTATTTTCCTATAAGAGTTTAGAAAATGCTGAAAGATGTTACATATATCTAACCACGCCCACTAAAAACCAACATTCTTTCTGTCTTTCATCACAAATATTAAATTTATACACATTTTTACAAAATGTGAACTTGTGAAATGTGATACTTGTGACACTCTCGAACATGCATTGTGCGTATGTACAAGTATAAGCAACATTCCAATTTCCTGGTGTTGGTTTAAAAAAAATTTAAATAGAATAAAAAAATAAAATCACACACAGACACCAAATCAACAAAAAAAATTGATGCAATAATTTAACATCAGTACTGTGATGAATTGTTAAAAATGACAAATAGCACATATGTATTTGATATTTATCATCCATTAGAACTACAAAACTAATCTACATAATCTGAATTTAAAAAAGAAAGAAAAAAGCATTAATGAATTACACAAATACAAATTTACACAAGATTTGTGAAGTTTTCTCTTCTATTTTTTAAATGCATCAAAAAGTTATATATTTCAATGCATTTATTTTTGCTTTTAATCACTATTATTGTAAATAATTCAAAAGACAGTTTTGTGAAAGTTTAAATGACTAAAATTGAATTGTTAAAAAATTAAAAAATGTGTAACTATGAAACAGACGTTATCATGAAACTAATTACGACAGAGAAATAACGAAAGTCGAAATGGGATAGAAACCATAATTATTTACTTAACCTTCGGCTTCCTTAATCTGGGATTAGTTTTGTTCACACTGTTGTTACAGTCCAAACCGCTGTGCAGATAAAACTGATGGACATTGACAGGAGACTTGAAGCACAGCATGGTGAGAGTTAACATCTGAATGGCGCAAATGATTTAAAGAAGGCTGTGCGTCCACAAATGATCCCGGAGCACACTGCAGTGCTTCTCGTGAACATTTATCGAGTGGAACGCCTGATCCTTAAAAATAGAAAAACACCTCGTCACCATCTTGCGCAAGAAACATATCCGTCTGTGTGAACTGTACACACAATCATTCATTCACCAACACCATTTACACATTACAGGAACCTGGCTGGAAGTTATTGACACATTCCCTCGTACAGTCTTGACCTTGCTCTAAGCCATTTACACATGTTTAGGGCATTAAAAGAGTTCCTGGGAGGCCAGCGTTTCAGACTATGAAACAGGAGGTCCGATCATGGCTCTGGCGTACTGAGAAAACTTGATGGTATCCGAGCTCTAGTGAAACTATGGGATAAGTGCATTAGTGTAGCATATAGAGAACTAAAGGGAGTTATTACTCTCATAACTGTGCTCTTTTTTTCTGCACAATCAGAAGTCTGGGTTTGACTTAAACAGCTGTCATTTACAAGTAAATCTGTCTACATGAATGGGGATAGAAACCAAAACAAAGAGAGATGAAGAAAACCCAAAATACTCTATATAGGAAAAAAAATAGAAATCCCATGAAGAAAAGATGTATGGCACACGCTCATCTGTTTGTACAGAAGCGTCAAATTTTATGGCACCATACTGCATGCACTTCACACGTTTCCATTTCTCCCACTCATCTCCAGACGCATTTGTGGCAGCTTTTAGACAAACTGATCACGTGATCCAGTCGTGTTACACACATCCACAGCGTTGGTTATGGCGGGTGTGCTTTAACAGAGAATGAGAATGTACGGAAAAAGGTTCACCCTGATGGCTGATCATTCATCCATCGTTCCCCAAATAAACAGATCGCAATCCCGTCTGCAGGGTTTCTACAGGCTCACAAGACTCAATTCACAAGTTCGGCCACATAAACCGAATGTAACCAGAAACAAACAGTCCACATCCTTTCCCCTTCTAGGAAGTCACATTCCAGCCACGCAAGCCTTAATCATGAAAGAAGCGCGTCGTTTTCATGCACCGTGACTCCTGAATCCAACTGCACAATACCACATACTTTGAGTTGCCATGTACTGTTCCTTCAACAGACCTATAAAATTATCTAAACGCAATAAAGATGTGGACCAAGAAGCATAGAGAGAGCATGAGGTTGAACGTGATGCTTGAAGCACTTTCAATTTCTACAGTTAGACAGGAAACGTGTGTTGACCCGAGCACCATGTTCTCCTCATTTCGTTAGATTTTGCTTTTAAAAGAGCCAGACTTTTGTATTTTTCCCCCCCAGTCTCGAGAAATAGCTTGCCAGGCTTCCTAAAGGAACTTTTTGGGCTCTCCTGTACCTGACCAATTTCAGAGGAATATTTGTTTGTTAAGCTAGACAGTGCCCTATAAATCACTCAAGCAGGAAAAAAAATCTAACATAAGGCATGAACCAGTGAGAAACAGGTGCAGATGAGAGATGATCAGGCCAGTGATTAGTATACTGGTGATGCTGAATGCTGAGTGCTTGGAAATGAGACAAGAGGGGAAATGAGATTGCTGCTGAGGTTGCCGTTTTTCTTTTTTTTTTTAGGCACTTTGCAGCCTGTCGCAGTAAAACGTGTTCCTATTTCTTTAATTTAAATGTGCATAATTCTATTTATTTTAATATAAAAAAAGTGACAGGGCTTAAAACTTTTGCAAAATAATATACATCTTTAGACGTAATTTTTTCCTTCATTTGAAGTCATTTAATTACAAACAGTGAGAAAACAAACCATACCAAATTGCCAGCAAATCACGAGGATTGAATTTCACTGAACCAGACACAAGTGTAAAAACACGCCTCATGAACTTGTACGTTCAGTCCTCAGTTTCCTTAATCGTCTCTATTCCTTTTCGTAGATTCTGTGACGCGAGTGCTTATGCAAGCAAGAAATTTTGAGGCAGTGTACATCACAGGCATTATGTAAAAGAAAAATTAGGACATTGAATGCAGAACTAATAACTTCTAGATTACAGTTTACACTGCCAGACCTAACACTACACTTAAACTTTATCCATTAGAAACTACTCATCTTCTTCCTCATACATGCATGGCATACAATTTAAAAGTTATTACCAGCTGAAGTTATCACTGTAATATAAAACTGCATCATCAATAGTTAATTGGCAATTACATCCTATATGGATGTGGTGGTATGTTTTATTACATGCTGAAATTTTTTTCATGGAACATTGTAAATAATAAAGCACAAAATAACCAATCACGTTCCTCTAAAGCCGGTTATCTACCGCTATTCAGAAAAACCTTCTGCTCTGACTACAATGTTAAATCAAACCAAAACCAAACCAAATCAAAGGGACGTGTTTTTAGCTGTTTGTTTTTTTTTTTTTCACACATGATATTGGACACACTTCCTTGTCATGGTTTACAGTACACTTTTCCTCTTCTGACTCGATTTAAACTAAAAGCTTTAAAAGGTTGTGTAGTTCAAATCATGTGTGTAAATCTGAAAAGAACAAATGAAATCCTGAACCAAAAATGGCCGATTCATAAACAGCTTTTCGTAAGAAGTCGAAGAGAAGTCTGTTAGTGGCAAGAGAAAACATTTTAAAAGATGCATAGACATGTGTTTATTCCTATCTTATACAAATACCCTGAAAGCTATGTGCAACATGGCTTAATGTGTTGTTTTTTGTCATGTCATTAGCAAATGTGTATTATGTGTGTGAGAAAACCTGTTTGGAAAAGCTAACTTCCACCCTGGAATACTTGTTTGCCTTTGGTTGTAGTCCTGTCAGTTATTTTACTTCTACAGTGGTGTGTAGCGTAGTGTGTATATCACAGAGGGAGAGTTTCGTGATCGTGGACAGGAAGCGTTCAGACATTATAGATATCCAACAAAAATAAACAATTACTTTTTTTTCTGCCAAAAAAAGAAACACAGGAGCTGTCTAATATGGGCCTTTATCACTAACTCGTACAGAAAAAAGAGAGACTCAAGAGGAAAATGTAGAGGAAGGAGTGCTTAAGGAGACAAAATCGATCGAGGTTTGTCTGTTCCGCAAAAAGAACATGAGGTACAGTATTTATTTATTTACGTATTAATTAATTAATTAATTAAAGCAGCTAGAAGCAATGACGTACTTTGTTTTTATTTTTCACTGTTCCTAAAATAATTGGGGTGTGACATGACGATGTATTTTTACTGCCTTAACGTTTTGTCCTTCAATGCTAACAGATGGACATTAATCTGGACTCAGGGATCTGCTGCACGTTCCAGGAGATACATTTGACTTCTCTCTGTCCCTCACTGGTTGTTTTTCAGCACTGTTCTTCTCTATAAGTGTCTGAAGGCATTTCCACATTAGGACCCTGGGATTATTTCTGAGAACACCTGACCCCAAAGTCTGGTTTATTTTGATCAGTGAGAACACTATTGTTCCATGCTCGGGAAAAACCTGCTGGAAAATTCTGGTGTTGAGAACGATACAGTGTACTCGGGCACGGATAAAATCAGACATGAAAACAGAGTTAGGTCGCTGTTTAGACGGGACGTCATTAGTGACGTCAAAGTTCCACCTCAGTAAAGTGGTTTCTTCAAAGTGATGGAAGAGGAAGAGGTCTCAGGGTGCGAGATCTGAGGAATAGTGGGGTTGAGGCAGAATTTTGTACCCCAGGTCGAAAGCAAGTTTCACCTTTTCGTGTGCTGACTGGTGCACAATTTTGATTTTCACCCTCCAGCGCATTGTGCGGAAATATACCACAAGAAGAAATGTTAATGAATGTACTCGTGTTCAGAGACATAATTTGGGTAAATATTTTCTGTTTATTCATACAATAATACGAATTTTATGACCGCCCTCGTAATTATAGCAACCTCTCTAATATTTTTTACTGGTCTAGGGGAAGAAAAAAAAAACTTAATAAAAAAAAAGTGTTAATTTATTAATCAATCACAATTATAATGTATACATTTCTATCAACAACAAAAGAACTTTATTTTCTACTTAAAACATTTTACACATTTTTTAAGTTTTTTTATTTTATTTTATTGGAGGCAAACCTTGTGACTTGTGAAGAAATCTCATGACTGAAGGTGTAAAAACGATTTACACATTTAAAACATTTACAGGAGACTTCAAGAAGAGTACGGTGATGAAACTCTTATATGCATTAAAACATCCGAATGGTGCAAACATTTTAAAGAAGACGATCCCGGCTGAGGTGGCTCGGAGCCCACTGCTCTTGTCCCTGTGAAGTGGGACGCCAGATCCTTGAAATTTGACAGATAACTTGTCACCAACTGCTTGTGGGTGTGAATATTCACAACTGGTTGTGAATACACACAATCATTCACCAACACCACTTGCACGTTGTAATAACTCGGCTGGGAGTTACTGTATTTCTTGTAAAATCCTGACCCCGCTCTGGAGGCCAGCATTCAGACGTGAAAGCAGGGAGTCTAGATCAGTCTAGCTGATTTTAGAGTTAATCAACTTTCATCCCAACGTCTACTTTAAAGCTGCTAGGTTAGCATCACTAATCTGCGCAATATGTATACCCGTAAAGTTAAACTGTGCATTCTGAATTATGCCTACGTCATCACACATTAAGAAAAGCACATACTTTACTAATTCAGTCAAGGCGTCACACACTAACAAATACGCTAGTTCTTCTCTTTACCTTCTGTAATGGAAAAGCAGCAAAACCCAACCCGACAATGTGACAGCAGTGTAAACTGATGTGTATAGTTTTGGGAGATATGCACAACCATTAAATAAACATGCAAAAATAATCTGGTTGACTAAATGATTTTGCAGAACTGTAATTAGACTATATGAGTTTTCTAATCTCATAATGTTACTTGGGGAGGGGGGGTTGTAGGGGCGTGGCCAGATGAATGGCGGAATCCATTACTGGAATGAAAATGCAGCTCAAAGACAGACAAAATCATGTATGGTCCGTGTTGCAGAATTACTCACGCTATTCTGGAAATAATCATTTGACTTCCATGATGGTCCGTTATTTGCATGCTCTGCAATGCCTCCCACCCCTCCGGTAAAATTCTGGGCGAAGCCGCTAAACCAATGAGGAACTAGTTCTACACACACTTTTACACACATTTAATCTTTCACAACTGCCCTGAGACAAATTACACAACACAAACCTGCAATATCGAGATTCTGTGCACTCTGAATTCAACTCAATAGGGCAGATTTTTCTTCTTCTTCTCTTATATCAGGAACGATTGAGGAAATGATTTCCTCGACCCCGCTTCTCTCAATCAAACCTCACAGATCATGAACGCTGATGAAACAACCTGCTTTACAGTATCATCCACACAGGACGAGGGATCAACGCTCCAAGGCTACGGCGGTCGGTGAAGGAGTGTGTACGTACAACAGAAAGCTTGTTACAAACCTCTTGTTAGTGTCAGTTAGTGATGTAATGGTACAGATACTAGTAACAGGTGTCCGTCTGCACCACGCACATTTCCATGAACAAGTGCATTAGCAAGCAATAGTCCCTGACATAACCTTAATGTACGGTGTCTTGCTAAGAGATAGTAGTGAGTGATCTGTACTCAACTACAACATCTTTATACATTACAGGTGCCCTGGCTTAAACATTTTAAAGCGCTCTCCCCATCATTGTTAAGATGAAAGCTAACATGTGCTTCCTGTACAAAACACATAACATAATTAGAGGAAAGCGTCATCCACCTTCTTTTTTATATATGACATCACAGACACCGGTGACTGCATAGTGGCATTACAAGACAGACTATGTCACCCCGCACACACTGGCCAATTTTGCTCCGTTGGCTCAGAAAGGACAAACATCTCTTGCTTCACTTACAGTTCAACTGCATCTTTTTATACATTACATTTATTAATACATTAATATATTTATTTTTTCTATATTACCAGCTAATACACAAGGCCGACACTTTATGTAATACTAAGCAGTTTTAAAAACATTGTAATCTGTACAACTTTTTTTTTTTTAAGTAAAGGCATGAAGTTTATCAGCACAAAAAATTTGTCGAAAAAGAAGTTTACGCTTTACAGTTTCATGGGAAAATTGACTATTGATTTGTATTTTTTGGTGAATTAGAGACAATGATTGACAGGGGACTGTTTAACGTGTCTATACTATAGTGTGTGAGAACAGAACTAACTTCTCTCAGATGCTCAACAACATTAAACCTAATTACAAACTGTTGAAATACAGAAAGTTACACTCATCAATTAAGCATGTGTCGTAATTGTAGGCAAACTGCTGCGGTGTAAGTGGAATAACACACTTCACACTGTGCAGGTCAATTATGATAACGCACAGTGGCATTGTTGCTCCTTGTAATCGTGTGCATGTTTGTTTGCGCGCTATTTTCATATGACAGCATTATTTCTTCCTTATTTAAAAAAAACAAACAAACTTTTTTTTTTAATGTTATAACGACCAAGCCTAGCAGTGTGTGCTTTGCAATAGGCAAATAGAGTTTAAAAAAGTGTAGCAAAATCAAAACTTGTCAAGGATAAAAACTGCCATAGTTAGCCAGATTGCATTCATCTCTGCATTCATGAGCTCCACTGAATAAGCGGCGCTCATTTAGGTCACGAGTTCAGTGTGGCACAAGTTCTCTCATCCACCTGTGGAAAAAAAAAAATCTTACACAAGCGTCTGTACAACTGTTACATACAGCGTTGCTTCCTTTCCTAAAGACAGAACGCTTAGTGAAGACATCAATCAACTGTGTTCTTTTCCTCACTGTATTGTCGTTTCAATTTTTTTTTTTTTTAATGTCACAAAAGTATAAACAGTATACACGCATACAGCAGAACGAGCCAGGCAAGGAACTAGCAATAGAGACGGTGGTTATTATAAAGCCAAAACAAAAAAAAAAAAAAATAGTTGAGCTACCAAGTGATGTTACATCATTTCTTTAGGAAGAGATTATAGCCTCACCGTTAGAAAAGGAAGTCGATCGCCACTAAAAGATCCCCGTCTACGTGCATGTCCAGGGAATGCACATTATGGCATGATAATTTAATGCTGGTATTATTTTCTAACAGCAGAGAAACAAGTTGACTTCTAAACAGTACTGAATGTTGAATTCATGCACAAGTTATTCACATGAAGAAAATATGGAAATATTCATCCAAATAAGGGACATTTAGGAAAATTATATCGAAGTACAAAAACGGGGATATATATATATTTTTTGGTAACATTGCAACAAACCAACAGACCAACAAACTGCAAATGTGTATCTAGGTTGGACGTAACTTTTACGTTTGCAATCTCAGATCTGCGTGTATAGTGGAATTATTCCTCAGCATATGTGCAATCAGATATCAGTTGTAATACACACAAAGTCAGAGTGTGTGAGGTGTTGACGCCTAATGCTTTTGACACCCCTGAGCTCTCAGGATTCCCCTTTACAAGCCTAACCATTTACTTTAGAAACTTTAGGAACACAACAAACTAAAATTGTAATAAATTACAAAACATAGCTGTAGATTCAACAAACCTATTTTTGGGCCCAAAAGGCAAGATAACTAATGCTGTGTTTAAAACGGAAATAATCGTAATTAAGATACACTGAACTTGTCTTATTTGGCCTATCACCTGGCCACACAAAGACTTGGCCACACAAAAACTGCTCTGATGCAAAGATAACCTTTGTTTGATCTTCAGAAATCTCTCTAAACAAAGCAGATGAAATATTGTATACTAACTACAAATTGGCAAATCATTACTAAATAAATAATGTGCTTTACTGTAACAATAACAATTTTATTAGCTAGCTTATCAGGCAAGTCTGGAACATCAAACCTAAGCGCCCATCTTACAGCTTTGTATGACACTTTAAATAAATATGTGAGCAAATTAACAACCGCTCTAATACACTAAGTGGATGATGTGGGCGGAGGTGTGCTGTTTTCTCTAGGTTAAAGAACCTGAATACTACAATGATTCTCAACAATACAGACATGTTGACCTTTCTCAGTTAAAACAACCTCAACAAAATGAAAGAAAATTATAATAAAATGTGTATATTAGAGTATAGCGGCACTTTAACTAAAAAACGCTTCTTTGCAAAAACTTAGCGTATCGATATTTAGCTACCCCTGTTCCTTCTAAGAAAGATAGTTTATCCTGTAATTATTCAGAAAGACAAACATATTTTATTTTATGTACTTTGTTTTAAACACAAGTGTAAACTCCATGAACAGAATTAACAATTAAAATGTTCTGAACCTGGTGTGAAACATCAGAAGTCATGTGGAGAGAGGGGGGGGGGGGATACAGGGATTTGAACAGGTGTCTGGGTTCCACCTGAGCGCGATGTCAGCTAAATGACATTCCTTGCTTTTCTCATTCACCTCCCCAAAATTCCTGACTGAATTCCAGCACCGCAAGAGACAGGATTTCACACCCGTTACTAGATATAACAGACACGCCCCTGTCCGCTAGACGGGGGTTGGGGGGGTAAAATCGCCAGGTGTAGAGATCTGTGTATAATCCTGAATGCTTTCAAAGACGATATAGAAAGTAATTTTTTCTACATTAAATAATACTTCCGTAAACAAGCCAATATTTTTTTCCTCTAGATCATTGAGCAGTGGTCAGAAAGGTAAAAGAAGGTAGCAGCTCAGCATCCTGCAGAATCCGCAACACTTCCAAAAGGCCGTCACTTTTTTCTATACAAAATCCCATGATTTTCGTTATAATTTCTGTTGTCCTGTTCCAATAACACGCTACTTTTTTCACTGTCATACAAATGATTTGCTTTGGCACTTTGGCTTGGAAAAGTAACATTTGGATTTTGGACTTCTGTCCTGCTTAAAAACTGCACAAGTCTTGTTTATTATGCAAACATCTACAAGTATTCATCTCATGTGTCAGTACCTGAGTGTGAGGGTGTATATGCACGTGTCAACATCCACGAAAACCAAAAAAAGTTCACGTCTTAGAAAAGACTTGAGCTTTACCACTTTGGTTAGTTTATTAAATTCTACAGTAAAAATACAACAAAAAAAGGATTTGCTGAAGGTGATTTGTGTAACTGAAATAAATGTTAATTGAGGAATAACTACAGGGAGGGTGGGGGGGATGGTTAACGCTTTTTTAAATGCAAGACAAACAGACAAATCTTAAATGGAGAGTGAAATGCTCGGGGAACAAATACATTTTATATTATATACACACACACACACACACCTCATGTGTCAGTACCTGTGTGTGAGAATGTCTATGTGGGTGTGTTCTTTGCACAATTACGACTTTCTGCAGTGTTGCCACTTTGTCATACATATAAAATTGCACAGCAATTATGCACTGCATTTAATTTTATTTCACTTATTAGTATTATTCATTTTATATGTTTAAAAAAATACTACTTGTGAATGATATGCTTTTTTTTTTTTTTTTTATTCTTAACATTGTACTAGTAACTTTTGGTCAGTTTTCACATTACTCTGTGTCTACTGACTATATGTATACGAAACGCAATTCTTTTGTGCGGTGTGTTAAAAGCGATCTGCCCTTTTCTGTGAATTAGTCTTAAAACCCACTTATTACACAAGTCTCAAAACACCACGAGCACAAATTAGTCAAAAACCGTGTGCAGTAGAAGCTGTGCTTCCACGTGCTTGAAAACACTCGACCTGAGCATTTGCTGCCAAGTTGAGTTTTGAGACTCTGGAGGCATCTCAAGAGGTAACTCTCCTACAGGTTGTACACTCCGAACTACCTGCACAATTTCAAACCTGTGAGGTAGAAGTGAATTATTTGCCAAGTTTGTTTAGAAATAATAATAATTATGGCAAAGGACAGAAATATGTGCTGCTTAGTTAAATGATAAACTTTTCTATTTTAAGTTAGATTGTATTGTTTAAATGCTGTGCTTGGTTTTTAAGCAAGAAAACAAATATTAGAAGGAATGGGCTATTGTGGTTAAGGCATTGGATTACAGTCCGGAAGGTCCCTGTTTAAAAAACACCTCCACCACCAAGTTGCCCCTGTTGGGCCCATGAGCCAGGCCCTTAATCCACAACTGCTCAGATGAATAATGAGAGAAAAATGTAACTCACTTTGGATAATGGTAACTATAATTACTCAATACACTTTTTTAAAGTTTAAATGTTAACAAAAATCAGGGGGAAATGTAATATCAAATTGAGACATTTATAAAATCGTGATATTTATAGAAACCCAATTTTAATCATAGTATCGTATCGGAAGGTGACAGGTGTTTCCTACTGTGTGCAATCATATCTATAACCTGTTTGTATTGGTGCTGGATATCTAGAATTTTCTTTCAGGATCAATAAAGTATCTATACATGTGTGTCTGCATCTGAACCCACATCCATTAGAACTGAAAAAGGTTCACCTCTTACACAGCTCCTGGATGTCCATCAGGAATTGTAAGCCAGTGTGGTGTTTGACTGTAAACTTGTGTACATCAAGACACCACACACTCAGTTACTTTTATGTCAGACCTGCAGGACTCAGGAGTTAGTCTCAAACCTCAGACTGGCTAGGATTCTCTCCTGTGACGTTTTTTAATTTAATCCTGCAAACATGACCAAATTCTCCAGCTAACTAACTAGTCCCAGTGTTGACATTCTTATAAGGTGACTTGCAACATAGTGCGCCTTCTTTTCCACAACATTCGGTGTCAGATGTTTTGCTGGTGCCTTGGAGCCCCTGGGTGGACGTCAGGGCTGTTTTTTTTTTTTTTAACAAACCAAACAACCCGGGTTTGATTTTTATTATTGTTTCGTTTAATTCACACTTTGTAGTGTCTCAGATCAGGGAGGGGGAATACAAACAAAAAAAACAACACGGGTGTCTGCTCTGTTGCTGAGCAGATACCCAGCGATAAGCCGAGCTAGTCAGCCTTCAGAGCTAATATTTCAGAGTTACGCAGCTAGCTAGCGACGTTTCTGCATCACCGAGTAACACAGTGTCTCAAAGTTCCTCTGTGTTTAATATCCCAAAACAGTGACAACATAATCCTGAGTGTGTGCTGCAGTAAAAAAAATACTGAAAAACTAAAGAGCAGGAGATGGCGTTGCCCCGCTGCTGTGTTTAGGCCCAAATCGCAGCCTTCGTCAGTCGCAGTACCATGCTAACACGCTAACATGCTAACAAGCTAGCCCTGCCACAACCCGAGCCTATCTAGAAACGCAACTGGCAACGTGGGTTGCGTGAAACAGCGCTGAAATTGTACACAAACGTCAAAGTTATGAATATCGTGTGAATAAAACGACCCCAGGACGAGAAATGACAACGCCCGGTTTTACAAAAAAAAATAATTCCAGAAATGAACTGAAGGATTTGATGGGTTAAGATTCCCCCCAGTCTGCCGTCACTCTGGTTTAGTAACGCTAAGCTAAACTTAGCGAGCTAGAATTACAGAGCTAGCACACTAGCCTTAGCTCGCTAGCTAGCTAGTTAGCTAAATACATGATACTTACCTCAGACACTTCATCCTCGTCGCTGCCGGATCCGGGCCCCGAGGAAAGCACTGCAGCTGCGGTGAGTTTGAAATCGAGTCTATCTGCTGCAGGCCCGCCTGGCTCACCGAACAAGCGTACTTTTTTGCCACCGACACCCAACCCGAGGCCTCCGAGTCCGGCTCCTGGTGTAGCTCCAACCCCCATCCTGAGCTCAGGGGAGCGCGGAGTCACCGAGTCAATCTCGTCCTCGAAGCCGTCCGTCAGCATTGCCGTCCCGGCTACTGCATCCTGCATACTTTCTTAAAGAATATGTATGTTTGTAAAGGTAACGTTGTCCTCTCACTTTCTTTGGGGTTATATCGTTACAAAATTATTCCGTTTTACTTCAGAAAAACCCTCAAACTCTCCTGAAGCGAGAAGAGATTCTCTTTCCCCCAAGCCATTAACTTTCTAACAACCTACCCCGACGTCGTTCTATTTCCGTATTGTCCCACCTCTGTTCAAAATACCCCACCGTGATTTGCTTAAACTCAGGGATTCTGCATGACGATTGGCTACAGTACACGCTAATCGAACGAACGTGCGACATGTAAAGGTTGGTTTACGGGTGAGCTTACGCCAGGAAACATCACATGCCAACGGCGATTGGTTATCGGTGCGTCTGTCACAAAGTCCCGCCCCCTTGGATACGCCTATTTTTGTTTTGGTGTGAAAAAGAGAGGATCATTTGCTTCAAGTCTTTCGACTGTACAAAGGTGTTTAGGGTCAACTGTGTTTACGTCTGAGTCTTTACAATAAAGGAAGACACGGAGCTAAGATTCTCTTCTTTGTAATAACTATCACAGTGAAGAAAAGTGTGCATTAAAAACAGCACAGATCAAGGTGCAACTAGAGCATTTCATGATATTCTGGGAAATGTAGTTTACATAGGCTTAGTCAAGTCAGGTCAAGATCAGATCAAGTTAAGTCACTGTAGATCACTATGAAAATATGTTGAAATTATTACAAGTGCTGCTTTTGAATCGGTGTGATTTATGTGTAGACACACTACCACTATGTATCTATGTACATTATATGGACAAAAGTATTTGCCCAAACCTACACTGAGATTGTATCCAAATACATATACTTCAATATGAAGTTGTTCCTCCTTTTGACGCAATAACAGGTTCCACCCTTCATGCAAGGCTGTCCACAAGTTTTTGAGTGTTTCTGTGGGAATTCATGCTATTCATTCTGTAGAGCATTTATGAGGTCAGGCAGTGATGTTGGACAAGAAGGCCTGGCTCGCAATCACTGTTCCAGTTCATCCCATCGATGGGGTTGAGGTGACAGGGGTCTGTGCCAGTCAAGTTCTTCTACAGCAAACTCATAAAACCATGTCTTTATAGTTGTGCACTGGGACACAGTCATGTTGCAATAGAAAAGGGTCTTCCCCAAACTGTTGCCACAACGTTGGAAGCATAGCATTGTCCAATTTTAGTGCATAACACTGGCCTTTTATCGATTTTACACGCCCTCATCTCGGACTACTGATGATGTGTTTGCTCTAACGACCCGTGTTATATGTCATAGTATCTCTTCACATTCCTGCTTGTTATTCGCACCACGATCACCTCGAGTGAAAAGGTGCTAAATTAGAAAAAAAAAAATCCTACACGCTGTGACATAATCTGGCACATAACTTCTCATAACCTCACCTCTACTCAACAATTTGATTTCATTTATGGTGCAAGTTTAATCTCAGGTAAATACCTAAGTATTGCCAAAGTTCTATTAAATTCTGTTCAGACAGTTTTGCATGATGCTGTGACAAAACCTGGCTGAACAGACATACAGACAGACAGACAGATATACAGAACATTTTCAACTACTGGTTTCGGGTCGGTGGCACATTGGCTTAGTGTGGCTTAGTTAGTATGGTCACCTTGCACATCCAGTTTGATTCCCAGCCATTGAATTCTGACCAGTGTACAGACAAAACCTTTATTTTATTTATAGTGATACAGTGTCGTGGGGGACTCAGGGCACATCCCAGGAGACTTGGGGCACGAGGCGGGGTATACCATGGATGGGGTGCCAATTCATCCCAGGATACAAACATACACTCATATCTTTATCTTTTATCGTTAGTTTAATTGTATTCTTCCTATTTTAGTTCACAGTTGTATAAGCATTCCACTGCATAGCATACAGTGTGTGGTTGTGTACATGACAATTTTTTACTTGATTTTTTTTTTTATCTTATCACATTTTGATGAAACATGTGGCTTATTAATTTTAAAATGTTAATGGATCATGATGTTAATGTCAAAATGTGAATTGATAGTAATTTGAGACTAACTGGGATGTGAAACAAATAACTCACTTTGCAGATTATATATCATACAACAATAAATCACTAATAAAAAAATATTTTTTAAATCTGTTTGTAATACACAGTATGAATCCTTTTATTACACTTATCTGTAAGCAGAAGTTATTTTAGACTGAAAGTCAAAAAAGTTATATAACTCCTTACCATTTGTGTTTTTATGTACTTTTATTTTCCTATACACACTCAATTCCATCTACTGCTAAAATCAACATTTACAATAAATTTGTCATGCAAACCTAATTGGTGTTAAATATGAAAATAAAGATGAGCTCGATGGAGCTTCTCAGAGTGATAGAACCTACTAATTGATAAATGTGTATCTGCAATTATTTTTAATGAGCTTGACAGCACAATTCCAAACTATTTTTCATTTTAAATGCTGACAGATGACAATTTGCTTGTTATTTATGCACAAATTTCTAATTTTTGTGCACTTTCCATGGATAGAGTAACTTTGATGAAACAAGAACACAAGAGTTAACCTACAACCATGAAACAACCGATTAAAGTATGGTGATTGAACAGACATGACAAATTTGTCCAATTACCACAATCCAAACTTTTGAATATTGGTGCTCATAAAAGCGGTTTGAAGAAACATTTTCCGTAAGTAGATGGTTTGAAGTAATCTCAGTACAGGAAAAACATTCAAATGAACCATACACTAGAGACAGGGCAGCAATGTGGTCTCACTCCTTCAGGGCTGAAGGTTAGATTCCCACCTCTGGTCTGTGAGCGTGGAATGTTTTCCCAGAGCTTGGCGAGTTTCCATCCGGGTACTCCGGTTTCCTCCCACAGTCCAAAAGACCTGCATGGTAGTTTAATTCATGTTCTCAAATTGCCTGTAGTGTCTTTGTGTGTGCCCCGCAAAAAAATTGGCACTCCGTCCAGGGTGTGCCCTGCCAGGTGCACAAAGTCTCCTGTACCTTACCAGCACACACTTTGCTATGGTATTCCTTTAATTTTCTTTAATTTTTTAATTTGATTTAAACCAACACAAAGTGGAGGACCATCACATCTGAAATGGATTTACTGTATTTTCAGACTTAGACCACACCAATATGCCAATGATCATAATTTAGCAATTGTTAGACATATTGTGCTTTTAATGATTCTAGTTACATCTGACATTGCAAAAGGTACATTCATTAATTTAGCTCTGTTATACCTTACATTAAGGCAGCCATAAAAAGTTTCTGTTTTCTTCCTTTTTGTCATCAAATAGAAAAAACGATAAGGAAAGGGCACACATGAAACACAGTAAAGACCAACACCTTTTATTATATTTGTATTTTTTTTTTTATTGCCATGTTAAGGCAATTTTTTTTGTAAAATTCATATATAAAAACAACAGCTCACAGAGAACCAAAATAATACAGCAAAAAAAGAAAAATATATAAATACATATTTACAATTTAAAAGCATGCTCTGACATATTTCAAAAAGAATATGATTCCATAACCAGTCATAGCCCTGAATACACTGTCGGAGGTCACCGTGGTTGTTTCATTGTAAAATCTTGTTTTTTGGTGATTTTGGTAATTTAAAGCATGCAATACATAATGCATCTGTATTTGAAATACAAAGATGTAAAAAAAAAAAAAGAAAAAAGAAAAAAAGGAGGGGGGGGGCACAAACACACTGTTAAAAAATTAGAGTGTAGACAGGAACTCCTTCACCTGCAAAGAAATAAAACATCATAAAGTGAATTGGTCATTATAATTGTCGCTGTAATACCCCCCCTCTTTTTTTTTTTTTACTTCAATGAGGCTGATTGATTAATTATATCGCATTATTACCATGCTTGCACGTCAGCTAAAACAAGTAGAGCTAAACCAACCTTGTCGAGCACCTCCTGCTGTTTAATTCTGTCTTGCTTGAAGTCGTCATTAACATCCAGCACCAGAACAGGGAGATCCTTCAGGTATTCGAAATCAAGCCTGGGAGGGAGGGAGGGAGGGAGGGGAACAAACAAACAAACAAACAAAAAAAAAAAACAGCAAGGTTACTGAATACCACAAAAACAATTCACCATGATAAACATTTGAATTATAATCAATATTGCTAGTGTCTCATTTGTTCATTGACAAAAAAAAAAAATCAACATGATGAAATGGTTCATTGCTCATGATCAGGGTCACTGTCTGCTTGGTTAATATCGCTCAGATTTTAGCACCGACTTACTGAACAAGCTACTCTGGATTTCACCCACATATCCTCCATTTATAGCGCTTGATTTTTAAAAATATATATTTTTTCATAAATAAAAAAGTAATAACAATAAAAATAAAAAAAAATATTCTGTTCCAAACACATTTAAATCAAGGACCAAATATTTAGGACTACAGTATATGCATTTAACTAGAAACCACTATTAACCAAGGCTTTATTGCCTTGAGTAAGAGTTGCTCGACAATGTTTAGATCAGAGGTTCCCAAACCTGCTTCTGTAGTACAACCTCCTGCACTGCACTGCACAGTTTAGTGTTTTCCCTGCTTTCCCACACCCACTTCTGTTCAGAAGGGTAGTGGTGGCTCAAACAGTTTAAAAGGCTTTGGGTTACTGATCAGAAGGCCAAGGGTTCAAGCCCCAGCATCGCCAAGTTTCCACTTTAAGCAAGTCCTTTACACGGTCTGCTCCAGGGGGCTCTGTATCCCCCCCAGCTTCATCTGAATGGGACATTTTATATAAAAATAATAGAAATAATAATTTCACGGTGCTGTAAGGTACCTGTGACAAAAGTGCATCTTAATCTTGAAAAACTGTTCAGTAAAACTAGGTGTGATGGGAGTAGAAAAAAAATTAAACCCACAAAAAGGGGTGGGTTTAGATAACTCGACAACCTTATTTTGGTCACCTAGATAACATTAAATACTAATACTGTAACTAATCTTGCTGACTGCAAGATGACTGAAGTAGGAATTTCTCATTAATCACATCACAAAATTACCACAATACTGAATTTCAACTGGAGCTTTTTCATTTATGATAAGAATATATAGACACACACAAACACCAGGTATGAGAGATTACCTGAAGCCAAGTTATTATATAGTGAATGAACTCACTGTGTAGTTCTGTTATACAGCCAACATTCATGTTTATAGTGAAGTTTCTCCAAGTACTCCAGAGGAATCCCCTGCTCTTCCTCTCGACCTCTGTGTTTAAGACGGTGCATACACCTCTGCAAAACAAATAACTCAAGTTAGGCTTTCTGAGTAAAATTAAATTCACTTCCCAACACCCCCCCCCTCCTCAGTTGAATTCAAAACATACTCAACTATGTTACACAGCACTGAAAAAAAAGACTTTGATTTGTGAAATGATGTATTTCCCGGGTGTTCCAGGTGATATAAGCTAAATATTTGTGTGTGAGAAATAGAAATAAAAAATAAAAAATAAATTGTATAGGTCTGAGCATCTTGGGAAGAATCCAAACACACTTTTTAATAATTTCTAATAAAAAATGTGACTTCACAGATGGAAATATTAAGAATTATGAGCAATACATACTGATACTATTAATTGTTTTTAAACACTAGTTTGATCTAGAAATTGCCATGCTATTGAGAGTTTGCTAACACTACACTCACCCACTTTTCCCCCTAGCTCAAAAGTGACGCAGTGCCTTTTCGGAACAAATTATAAAATGACAAGGCACATACATCTCAGTTTCCCAGTGTTCAACCTGTAACTTTCATGTCCTAGCAAAAGGCATACTGGTGTAACACTAGCAAGCAGGTAGACATTTGATACCTATAGACACCTGCTATCTGCCCATTTAGCTTACACCAGGTGTTAAGATCAGAACGGCACATATGATAGTCAACCACAAGAACCAGTCTGACCCTGAAAGCTCAGCAGACACAAAATACCCATCCTCAGCCCTTACGTGCAAGTGTCACAGTGACCGTTTTGAATTTGTTAGTCGCAATTGTTTATATAGCAGACTCAGACTGTCTATAAAACACACCGTACCTCAGGATCAGCCCGCAAATAGATTATAGCATCAAGCTCAAGGTCAGACTCAAACTGCGAGAGAAGCCAGCCATGAAAGTCTTGATAGATGGCAAACTCGGTCTCATTCAAGTCTCCGGACTCGAACAGGTTTGAAGCAAAAACGTATCTGCATAAAAATAAGTATGATTTGCTTAAAAGTCACATATCACATTTAAAAATAATAAAATAAAATAAAAAGTACATAGTACTCGATTTCCTTTTTATTCTCTAGGTACCTGTCACTGTAGACCGAGCGCTCATAGAACTGGACTGGATGCTCAGCCTGTTGCAGCTTGGCAGAGGCAGGCTGCAGCTGGGCACGGACACGACTCAGGCAAGCATAAGTCTGAAAGGTGTAGGACCAGCGGCTCGGCTTGTCGTACAACATCTGCAGCAGGTTTCCCCCACTCTTCTGGGATGTAGTCAGCTCCTATAGAGGTTAAGAAGGTTTTTAGGAAAGGGAAGGAAATCACAAGCAATACCGCTTAACAAAAAGCACTGTATGTAGAGATTTTATTTAGTACGGCTGATCATAGGATAAAGTAATACTTATAGCTCTACATCAGCAATATATCTATTTACAGCTACTCTAATTAGTTTCACTTTCTCAGCTATACCACAGATTTATAATAACAGAATTGAAGACTTTGTCTCTTTTATATAATTTTGTAATTACAACCACAAATATCAGTTTCCTTACTAATCTGTGAAGTGGAAAACTGTAGTTAACTCATCAGCTAACATCGGACAGTATTGTAAAATCAAATTGTTCTTACAATTACAAGCTCCGTTCAATCTTTTTTTCTTTTTTCTTTTACAAAGCTCTCATTTTAATTTGAAACACAATACATTTAAAAGACTGTAGCCTATCAATATAAAAGATTAAAACTGTATAAACTACGCTGGATGTACGATGTACTAAATGATCGCAAAGTCAAATACTGGGTGAAAAATTGAGATGTCGTTTTCATCCTTATCTGATGCGTCCAGATACTAGTCTAACCCTTTATTCTTTGTAATTTATTTCCTTAAAAAGATACGAGCTCAATAAAAGAAAGAATTAAATCAAGTATCAGAACATCATACCTCACACTCGTCCTCTGTAGTCTGAACATTGCACCACTTGGCAATGGGTTCGGGGATGACTTCCCATTCCTCTGATTCTCTTTCCAGCAACCGCACAAAGGTCGACTTGCCTGCGGCTATTCGAGAAACGGAGGTTAAATTACTTATTTCCAAAAATACACAATTCCTATAGATAAAGAAGCATGAAACACTGAACTGTGATCAGTTACAAATAACAATGCATTTATGTAATGAAATCAGTGGGCAGAGATCATCACATGCACCCCAGCCTGGAAAATACAAACTATTAAAATTTTCACTACTACTATTACTACTGCGTGATTAACCTTATTTTTCCCAAAGGGAACATACTACAGGTACAGGCTTGCTGCCAGGCTTTGTTTTGTCTTTGAAGACACATTCACATCATGTCACATGCTATCACTGTAAAGCTTGTTTCACAATACATATGACAATGTATGCGTCATTAAGACACACCTCAAATTCCTTTACTCTGTGTGCTATATAAGAACTATATAAGTACATTAGATAAGTGAGAAAACTAAATATGAAACTAATCATATTTTTAAACAGTGTTTATCGATTTTGTTTCCCTGCATATTCACATGCTCATCCATATTCAGAATAATATTATGAAGGAAATTCTGACTTTTTTTTTAAACATACTTCAGATTTTCTAAGTTCTGTCTCCTTAATAACAAACGATAATTTTGAGGGATGAAAAAAATCATTTCCAACATAATAAACAAATACAGAAATGTTTTTATGTAAGAAAAAAACGTTACTTACATTAAAAAAATTTTTTTTTTTACAAATTTTAATTACATTTTTTTAAAAGTTTATTTTATTTTAAGTTTACTATAGTAAACTACAAGTTTATTCCCATGCCTATTCAGAAGAATATTATAAAGAAAAACCTATTTCGATTTACGTAAATATTTTCCCCCTTCTGGATCATAAAGTAAACATAAAAAAACGTAAATAGTTCAGGCTTTAATTAAGAATACGTCTTACTTGCATAAAAAAACAGTAAGCTTGTTTAGTCAATAGTGGAGTCAATGAAGCACTGCAGTGGAGTCACACAATGAACTTCAACTAGATAAATTAGTGAAACGAAATGTAAAAAAAAAAAAAAATTGGCACTGATGAAAAAATATTGTCGTGCTTTGTTAAGCGTTTGTTTATTTATTTATTTTTAACACCAACACTAGATATGAAAGTTAACGTTCGTTAAGATTTCCCGCGTCTTTGTGGATTTATTGGCGCCAAACAAACTAAATACATTTTTTAAATATCGAAAACACACAGCTAGCTTCTCGCTAAATAACTAATTTGAAGTAATGTTATTGTTGTAATTGTTATTGCTGCTGTTGTTGCTGTTTTTTTTTTATTAAACAGGTTAAGTAGCTTTAACTTACTAAACTAACCCACTTACCAATGTTCCCTTCGATTGATATCTTCTTCACTCTCTTCTCAAAACTGCTGTCGAAGTCAGTACGGGAGCACATTCTCTTCGGAGGAGTAGCCATGGCAACAGGAAAAGAGGCGCACTGATAAGAATAAAAAATAAAATATAGATATTTAAGAAAAAAAAACTATAATATAAATCCCAGCGCGCGCTGCACTATGCGCGAGACAGCGGTTTGAAAGAGTCTTTGAAAAACGCGCCAAGTTCTGCGTACAAGCTGACTGCGCATGCTCACGTCATTTCCGTTTGTTAAATCACGCCCCAGAGAGAGAGTGCAAAGAAAAGTGTGTTTAAACCTGAAATATACAAAAATAAACAAACGAAATACTGGCGTATTGCTATAGTTTATGGAACTACACTAATTCTCTTAAAAAGTGATGATAATAATAATAATAATAATAATAATAAACTGGTTCTTCATTCAGTCACTCATTCATCTATACTGCCTATGAATGGTGGCACAAAACTTTTGGCAAAAGACAGGGCACTCCTTGGACAGGGTGGCAATACATCGTACCGCACACTCACACCCTCATTCACACATTATGGGCAATTTGGCAACAACAATTAGCCTAATCCGCATGTCTTTGGACTGTTTGAGGAAACCAGAGTGCCTGGGGGAAACCTACCAAGCACGAGAAGAACATGCAAACTCCACGTACACAAACACGAGGCAGGAATCGAACCATACATTCTGGAGAGGTTAAGGTTTTCAAAGGCAATCAAGACATGTCGTAATGACACACATATTGTCACATGCGCTGAGACATTAGCTTTACAGTGATGTGACATGATGTCTTAATGACAAAACAAACAAAAATCAACAAATCTGTACCTGTACTATCTCCCTTCAGTAAAAATAATGGTAATCACATAGTATCAGTAAAAGTTTACAAGTTTACACAAAAAGGATTCGTGTGCGTATTTTCCAGGCTGGAAAACATCACGTTCGGCCCCCTGACCTTCCATGCACACAGACCTGAGGCAAGAATTGACCCCTTGACCCCGGAGTTGTGAGAACACAGTGCTAACTACCATGCCGCTACACCACTGTGCCACCTATTTAGAGTTAGCTAATTTGGGTTTTTACATTTCTTTTAGGGGGAAAAACACTTTCTAAGCTACTTTCAATTAAAACATGTAACTAGATAGATAGATAGATAGATAGATAGATAGATAGATAGATAGATAGATAGATAGATAGATAGATTGTCCTGACAAAAAAAGTCACCATTTGGATTTAAATATGCAAATGTATTTAAATATTAGCTTAAGGGGACTTTGATGTTACTGTGTTTCACAAGGGTCAGATTATTGGGCCTGCATCAAGCAAAGACAACTACTAAGGAGATAAATAGAAATTACTAGAGTTAGGTAAATAACTGCCCACTACTTTATTAAAACCTGGCAAGATAGTGCTGAACCAGCAACTTCATGGAAGGTTTTAAAAAAAGACATCAAAGATCATTTAAATGCTTGGTGGAGTTGATTCTTACATATAAAAAAAAAAAACCCAGTATAAATCACAGCAATGCTTAAAAGTAAAAGTAAGAGCATTTTCACACGCAATGTGATGAGAACTAGTATTGGGACTAGCTGTGTGACCATAAAAACGCACTTGATAGTGATGCTAACTGGTTAAAGAGGCTTCAATTTGGTAGAGAGTATAAACATTAGACTTTGGTGCAGTGGAAGTTGATCATGTGGACAGATCATTGCAGGCTAACCCTTTTCTAAAACAATGTGTACGTCAGGATAAGAAAGGAAGTGCATGAAACAATGCACCCACCATGCATCGTGCCCACTGTACAAGCCTCTGGGGCAGCGTTATGATCTAGGGTTGCTTGCTCAGTTGGTCAAGTCTAGGCTCAGCAATGTTATGTGGCAATAAGATTAAGTCAGCTGAATACCTGAATGTACTGAATGACCAGGTAATCTTATCTATGGATTTTTTTCTTCCCTGATGGTAGAGGCACATTCCATGACTCAAATGGTGGAACAATGTTTCTGGGAGCATGAAGAATAATTAAAATAAATTTATGCATAAATTGGCCACCACTGGATTCTGAACTTAACCCCATCAAAACTCTTTGAGATTTACTGGTAGAAGAGTAATCACCATTAATATAAGATAGCGGCCAAAACATTATGTCATTTTGGACTGAAAATAAATTCTGCGACATTATCAATAATCAAAACTAAAGGTGCTCCAACACATGTGTGGCCAAAAGTTTGTGGACACCTGACTATCACACATGTGGTCCTTCCCCAAACGTTTGCTACAAAGTGTAAAGAATACAATCATATAGAATGGCTTGCCTGCTGTGGCATTACAGTTTCTGTTCACTTTAAGTAACAGGCCCAAACCTGTTACAGCATGACAATGCCCTAGTGCAAATAAGGAGCTACAAGAAGATATGGTTTACAAGGGTTGGAGTGGAAGAATCTGAATAAGTGACCTTTCAGAGCCCTGACCCTAACCCAGCTGAATACTTTTGAAATTAACTGGAGCACTGACCTCTAAAATGCTTTTGTTGGCTGAATGGACACAAACCCTCCAAAATATAGAGGAAATCCTTTCCATCCTGTCCTATTAACCTTCGGCTATAATACACAGTGAAAAATACATCAGCATTGGGGATAAAGTCCACAAAAATACTTTTTATGAGTATGCAATTGTAAATATGATTTTTTAAAATAAAATAAAATACATTAATATCACTGAATGCTATTTACTTCAAAATGTGAAATTCTCACACTTTCAATAAATAGATTCATTACACTTAAAGTGAAAAATTGCAAGACTTTTATTTTTTGTTTCATGTCATGCCACATTAATGCAGTAATTCATTCTAATCATTATTGAGTACATAAATTAACATATTTTTCACAAGCGGGACAGTTCAGTATATATATTTTTTGATTTGAGGAAATATTGTAATATTTCGAAATAATGGATTTACTGTATAAGCCATAATCATTGAAATAAAAAAGGCCTAAAATATTTCACTTGATGTGTGACAAATCTAAAATGTTTTACTTATTAAATAAAATAAAAAAAATCCATAGTATTCTACATTTTTTAGATGCACTGTAATGTGAATGAATGGATGAAAAAAATTATTTAATACTATCCTGTTGTTCATTCACTCTGAGAAGCTGGAGGCAGGAACGATTTTCACCACTTTGCTACAATACTATGTATTTATTTAATTTTATTTATTTAATTACACCCTTCTTGTATTGTATTGCGGAAATAGTGTATTACTTTCATGTTACTGCTATTCTTGATTGTATAGTGCATATTACATTTATGAATGTATGAAATTATAAAACATAGGTATTCAGAAAATGTTTCTTTTTTTTTTCAATGAATATTGTACACATACATTTATATGTAATCATTCATTTAAGGAAAGATCAAAATTAGCCATGGGACATCATTTGTGTTCATTTATTTTACACAAACTTTACCCTCTTCTCATTTAAAACAAAAAGTTAGATACCATGACTCTTGTAACATTACCTAAAAATTTAACAATGACAATATATCCAGGAGAGGTTTAGAGATTTGACTGTTAAATAATATCTATAATACATGCACTTTTACAACATAACTGTTTCTCAAAATGTAAATGTAATGTCTGATAAAAGCGCACTGTAGCTACTTACCATGTGCTTGCCATATGGCAAGGCTAACTAAAAGATCACAGATAGACTAGATCATATGATTCAAGCTAAGTCAGATGACTCACATGCTAACAAGAGACCAACTATGATGCGAGCTAATATGACTCATGCTTTGTACTCTCTATCAGAAGGGAACGTATCTTGCGGCTGATGCTGTCTATATAAGGGATATATTAACAAAAACAAATATTATTATTTATTGCATCATTTACTGTATAAGTACATATAGTCCTAGATTTAGCTAATTAATCACTAATGTTTTATACTACATGAAAATTATCAAGTCAAATGATCAAATAATTAAGTTATAGTGTGAGAGTTGCTGTCATTAACTGCGTAACTACAGCTTCCATATACACACATCCATCCATCTGAACCTCTGTAGTCCAGCTAGAGGCCATGGAGGCCAGTGGTGATTACCATTGTATTGTAATGTTACCTCCGGTCAACATTCACATACTACTGGCAATTTGCGAACACCTATTAGCCTAACCTGCACTTCTTTGGACTGTGGGAGGAAACCCACCCAGCACATTGAGAACTCCATGCACACAGACCTTGAGTAATAATAGATAAAATGGTTTATGTCATCAACCACCTTTAATGCTTTGTAAATTCTAAATTCAATCTAGTATTTAATGATGAGTCTCTTCTGGTGTCCTGAAGAACTGTAGGGACATGAAAGTAATGTTAGGTGTAGCCAGGATTTTCAGGCATGTCACTTTGATTGGACTGGGTTTGTAATAAATATTCAGGGATAAAAAAAAAAAGAAAAAAAGGCAAGTCCATGTGTGGTGAATTTTAAAAATAATCTGTGGTTGTAACTGTAACATACATTGGCTATGTTAAACAATTTGACCATGTAAGTGTGTACAAGCATAACCGTTTCGGTTGTAATATATACAATATGAGAAAAAGTATATGAGTACCAAACCATCACACCAGTTAGTAACCGTTTTAAAACTGAGCTCATGGACTAACACAGAGATGGTCCCAACTTTGCTGTTAAAATAGTCTAAAAAGGCTTGCAAGATGTTGGAGCATTGCTGTTAAGATGTGTGTTAATTTAGCCACAGGACCCTTAGTGATATTGGAAACTGATGTCTGATAAAAAGGCCTGGTTTGCAACGGGCATTCCAGTCCATCCCAAAAGGTGTTCAGTGGGGTTGATGATGTCAGGGCTGTTTTTCTTCTTTGTGGTTTTAACAGAGGCTGGAATGCAGTAGGTTGATTACACTACCGCCAACTGTCTCCCTCATCGTCCCAGCGTCTTAAAGCTGATTTTCCAGACCAGCGTTCCTTAAAAACATCTAATGCATCCTTCCCTGATCTTGTCTTGACTTGTTCCGCGTCTTGAACTCTTTGTCTGCTTTATGCAGTACTTCCACACAATCTTTCTTCTTGACACGTTTCCTATCAGTACCACTCAGAATCTAGTTGGAGTTCTTTAAGGTGCATCGCCGCCATCTATAGATCTCTCTCCTCAGCTTCCCTGTCCTTTAAAGCCAACTTAAACAACATCAGAAACAACATTAAACGCTTCCTTCCCTGATCATTGACTCCCCATTCTAAAAGACTCTTAACACTGCCTTCCACTCTACATAGTTCTTGGAGCAGTGTATATTTTTTGAGAGAAATACATGCTTGACAGTCTCACTTTTATGGCATTCCTCACAGATTCCCGTTGGGTGTTTACCTGTGAAGGCCACTCAAGTTGTTCCACATCACCTTCGACAAACAACTCCTTATGACCCATGCTTTTGTGCACAGGCGAATGTGGTTGAGCCCTTAATTTCCAGTAAAGTGAAATCTTAATCTGAAACTCAACACAATACGAAGACAGGATATTTAAAATTTTGTAGGGACAGGTTAAAAAAGGGCTATGTATCAGTGTGATGTTGGGTGTTTATGTAGTAAATATAAGGAGGAAGAAAAGAGGACTATGGGCTGCTTAATGTCTGTGCCAGGAACTGATTAAAAAAAGAGCATAGTCCAGATAGGATAAATAACTAAGTGAAGTTTTTTAAACACAAAGCCTGGAAGGAAGAAGGCACATTTACCACTCTTTACCAAAGGCTGAAGTTTTGAGGCTGAGAAACCTAGACATCATGTGAAATATATTGGAGAGACTAGACTATAACGATATAGACCATAACCACAGGCTAGAATACAATTTAACTGTCTTTAGAAAACATTTCTTCTTCATCTAACGATAACGCATTTGATTTGTAGTAACCATGTCGGTTCTAGCGACGCTTTTTGAAGCAAAAATTAGCATAGCTACAGATAGCTACAGCGTTAGCTAGCCAAGTTAGATAAAACGAGAACTTAACGTTCACCACCGGCATAAACAGTATTAAAGTATGTGGTTAGTATTTTTTTTTCAACACTAAACACACCTAAAAGTATAATTATGAGTGGTTGTAAGTGACATTAGATTAACGTTAGATAAATTAAAAATCACAAAAATACGCTAGTTAGTCAAAAGTCCAACCTAGCAAGCTAACCCGATAAAGAAAACTAACGCTGGTGTGATAACAGCAAAATATTTTTTTATTAGCTGTACACAAGTATGATAAAATGCGACCATCAGTCCCGCGAAACACTACGTCGTACTTGAACCATATAAAGATCTTTTAAGAAACGCGCCAATGTGACGAGGTGGCCGAGTGGTTAAGGCGATGGACTGCTAATCCATTGTGCTCTGCACGCGTGGGTTCGAATCCCATCCTCGTCGAAACTTATTATTATTATTTTTAACGAATAAACAACATACTCGCTATATTCACGTCTTCACTTAACTATGCACTTAAATCATTAAGAAGTACTGACACTGGAAATAAAAGGGGCAAAAGACCCCGTCAGTCCTGGGCAAACGATAGCGTAAAGTGAATCCCGCGAGAGTTCGTTATGCTACGGTGAAGTTAGTTTTCTATTTAAGGACAATTCATTTACCAGTACTGCATTTCATGATGATAAAAGTTCAGATGAATTAATAAAACAAGTGATAACCTGTTACTGAACAGTGGAACAAGTTCAGAACGTTTTCTACAGACATGTCCACCGAGGACTACACGAGTTCACCGGTTCTTACCATCCGCACACGCTATAAGCAGACTTTATGTTGTGTGTTTATGATATCCACTTTATAATATTATTAATAATAATAATAATATACTTCCATCCTTTAAGAAGGGTACAGATAGTGGTGTTGAGATTAAGCCTCATTTATTTTACCAATAGATAAATTTCATGAAGTTTCATTTAAGAGCTCAATGTACTGCCATCTAGTGGAATTTTATGTAACAAATAGACCCAAACACTGCGAGCAGCACTACAGAAAAATAAACGTGTACAGTAGCTGCAAATAACATTGCGTTCATCATTAACAATTGTAAGTTATTTACACACACACACACACACACACACACACAAACACAAATAAGTGTAATAAAAAATTGACAATTGTGACAATAATGGCAATAAAAAATATGTATGTACAATGATGTGTGTTGGTGTGTGTATACATGCATACATACTGTGTGTGCCATTTACTGTACGGAATGCGTGTTGTGTAAATACAATGCAATAAATTTGTAAAACTTTCACTAACTTTATAGTACTACAATAAACACTGTATAGTATGTATGTTATAAAACACTGTATAGTACGTAAAAAAGTATGAGTACACTTACTCATCATGCATTTACATTTATGGTTTTTGGCAGACACCCTTATCTAGAGCGACTTACATTTTATCTCATTATACATCTGAGCAGTTGATGGTTAAGGCTGTTGCTCAAGGGGCCACCTGGTAGTCTTGAGGTTTAAACCTGGAACCTTCCAATCAGTGGGTCTACACCTTAACTACTGAGCTCCCCCTACCACCTGCGCATGGCCATATCTGCATGTCGAACCTTTTATTCCAAATATGAGAATATTAATTTAGACAGGCAGAATAAATATTTTAGGCCACACACACACACACAGACACACACAAACACACATACAAAACTCTTATTTATTAATTCAGTGGATAATGCACTAGAAAACTTCCAGAGAGAGTTTTTAATGCTAGTATAATTTCCCTGAAAATGTGAGAGTTGTCCCAATGTGATTATTACGTAATTAACGCCTTCAGTTTATGGCCCTGTGAGGTACCCTGTCTCGTGCCCGAAGTCTCCTGGAAAAGTCTCTAGGCTTCCTGTGACCTTGCACAGGATAGGCTTTATTGAAAATGAATGAATGAATCCAGCTTATGGACATTTGCTATTGTTTAGCTCTTATTCCTGAATCAAGTAGCCAGATTTTGCTGTCTACTGTATATATTGCAATCCAGAAAACAGAAGCTCTGTAACAGAAGTGTGATGTTTTTGTTAACTATTTTTCTCTTGTCTTCATGTAATCTTTAAGCCCAAATTGTTTAAACAGAGGGTTATTCCTCATACATGCATCTATTGCTTTATTTAAACTATTGTTTCTTTTTGGTTTTCTCCAAACAGAATACGCAAAATAGTGTCTCAGACTTGCCATTAAGAGTAAGGAAGAAACTAATGGAAATTTTTTTATAATTTTTGTGTTGTATAATATGTGATAAAAAAGAAGAGGTGGAGGAATTGGAGCATTTATTGTGATAAAAGTGTGTACAACACCAAAAACTGGACATCTCTTGGTAAATGTATATATGGTTGGATCTGTCACGGACTGGTATGACAGGCAGTTCGGGCGGATGTTATTTGCCATGGACATAAAAAGGGCAAGCATAGGCGCAGAGGGGCTGTATCAAAAAAGTCTTTAAGTAACAACCAAACACAGGGCTCTGGGCATACAGACACTCCTATCCAGTCTATTTAGACACATATAGGCTTCTTTCAACAGACAGACTTCTTTTAACATACAGACTTTTCTAGACCTTAGCAGCATTTCAGACCATCTAGTACTGACAAGGAGGCTTTAGGACTGACCGGGATACTAGAGACTGGACAGGGGAGACACACTAGAGGCCAAGGGAGACATGTTAAAGGCTGGGGGGGACACTAGAGGCTAGGAGAGCACACTGGAAGCTAGTGGAGCACACTGGAAGCTAGTGGAGCACACTGGAAGCTAGTGGAGCACACTGGAGTGTAAGGGGAACACACAAAACACTGATCAATAATCAATAAACTAAAAGGTACACTTACACATCAGACAGATGACAAGTCAACAATAAACTAAAAGGTACACTTACACATCAGACAGATGACAAGTCAAACCAAAGTCAAACCAAAGTCAAACCAAAGTCAAACCAAAGTCAAACCAAAGTCAAACCAAAGTCAAACCAAAGTCAAACCAAAGTCAAACCAAAGTCAAACCAAAGTCAAACCAAAGTCAAACCAAAGTCAAACCAAATGCCCACTAACAGTATTAATGCTCAACCCAGCGTCCCAAAACATCCAGCTATTTATAACAATACTAATGAGCTACCTCGGTTCAGGTGAGCTCCAGCATCACCTGACCAAGGTGCCTTCTGGGAAACTGAGTCGACTAACAAAAAACTACAAAACAAACACAAACGTGCACAGTGCCCTCTAGGGGTGGACCTTCACAGGATCAGATACATTTGGGATACATTTTAATTTTCAGTTTCATTAAATGGATCACATAGATATTTTACAGATAAGCCACATTTATTGAACAAAACCATGTCCTTTATTTGTTTAATTAGACTGTTATCACATTGACTTTGAGGTCATAAATATGTATAATGAAACAGGGCACACAAGCCACTGCAATTTCTTAAAGTACATTATGTGTTATGTAAATGTGAGGATTGTAGATGCTTTTAAACATTACTGTACCAATGATCAGATAATAGAAATGAATCTTTTTGTTTTAGGCTGTCATTACAGTACACAATGTAAAAACCTTGACTTTTTAAAAAACTAGTTTTACAAGCATACAATTCAGGTGATGGGTACATAAAGTATACATACAGTTTACAGTGTCACAATTGTTTACATTTCAGTAAATGCATGAAATGTTAATTAAAAACCAAAAGAACATGCCGCTCTTTTAATTGAAGGTTTTTGTGTTATTTAGTGGATATATTAGTATATACTGTATGTAGCCATGTATGTAATATGTCTGATTAAATGTTTTCTCTTTGAACGCTGAGTTCATGGGAACTTGTATTTATAAATTAATGAAAAAGTCTAATAATAAATCAGAGTAAAAATTAAATTTACTGTAATTTCCTTAAAAATAAAAGTATGACATGGTAATGCATTCTGTACGGAGACATTAATTAACAATTAAAACATATATCAAATGTTTTTAATGTAACCTTGAAACTTTGGTGCCCCTCATTGCATATCCTTTTTCTTCCCCCACAATCACAATGTTCATAAAATTCACTCAGCACCATTAAAATAATAGAAGGTCTATTAATAGGCTATGTTTGGACTGAGAACATTCTCAATAAATGATTAACCCTATTTTGATGAATTGCTTTTATAAAATGCAATATTGTATTTGTATGCTGTATTTGTATTTACATTTGAATTTAGCCATTCTTGTCCAGAGCAGCTTACAAACTTCACTTTAAGAACCATACTGTATGTGTTAAAACCCTATAATATAAAGTATAGGCAGATTTTTTTATTTTTATTAAAAAAAAATTTTTTTTTTACAAAATTTCAATTTATTAAGTCGTTTTAAGTTTGAAAATAAAGTATGAAGGATAATTTCAGGAATCCTTTACATAAGCGACAAATTTCACTTCATGTATTTGGTGAAATAATATCTTAGTTTGAAATGCCATTCCAATCTTTTAACACAAGGTGTCACTGTTGTTAATGTTTTAAACAGTGAGCGTCAAACTAGCAAGTGATATACTACAGTATTGGCGATGTCCCCTATCTGAGTTTTATTGCCTGTTCACTGAACTGTTGTAAAAGAAATGGGTGTAACCAAACTGCTATTTAATTAACCACCAAAACAACACTATTGTGCAAATTACTTGAGACTGTAAACCAGATGTTGTGTAGCGCGTATACTCAGTGGCTTGTTTATTAGATTTACATTAAATACTTCTGTAGCTGTACAACAACCTACAGACAATCATTATATACAAGGATTTTATTTTTTATTTTTTACCAAAGACCTCAAAATTAGACCCCACATGTCAATTCATTTAACACAATATCCTGACACAGTGTCTATTATCTTTGGGGAGCCATTCAAATGATTTTTTATTTTTTATTTAGATTCATTAAAAGAACCACTTCAGGTACTTTCTTGCTTGGAGCATGTTTTGACCCAAAGTGAGTCATGGAAAGTGTGCATGAAATGTTGTACTTGGTAATTAAGCAGTGAATCATAAGACTGATGCAACATGTGAAGTTTTGTGATACAGCATACCTTTTTTTCTTTTCTTTTTAGATTTTAAGAGAATTATGGGTAATTGTTAAATTTTAATGTTTGACTTGTTATACACAACTTTTCTTTCTTTCTTTCTTTCTTTCTTTCTTTCTTTCTTTCTTTCTCTATCTATCTATCTATCTATCTATCTATCTATCTATCTATCTATCTATCTATCTATCTATCTATCAATTCATTCATTTATTTAAAAATTAACAGTGTGTTAAGCTTTTTTTTTTTTCACCCAAAGCTTTTAGTTATAAATTTTGCCTTCTTTGCATCTGAGATCTCTCATCACTTGTAATGTCATTCATGGGACAAGATATTGCATTAAAATGTTAAATTGCAAAACTGTCAATCTTCTTTTTTTAATGTGCCAGCTCAGCAGTATTCCTATAAACCAGACATTTTGAGAAAGTTTAAGGCTCAGCCAATTAATATTTTCAAGGTTTAAAAAAGTGGGCACACGACTACCAGCTTCTAAAACACATCCTGATCTAGTAGCTAATATTTTCAAATTTCTATTCCTTAATTCTTTAATTTTTATAATTTTTAAACCAGTTAAATTTTGTATTACTTTGTGATGCCTTGTATAAAAAATAGTAATAATTAAAGGCCCACATACGTGTGCCTCATGGAAGCAGAAGATCCCTGAATCTACTAACTTTCTGCAGTGCCAGCACACATCTGATCAGGTTATATGTGTAATACCACATTTACCAGTTGGGGGGCGCTAAAACATAACATAAGGCACATTTAATTTGTGCAGGAATTCAGAAATTTGCTTCACTTCTTTGCCATAAAATCTTCACACTTGATTTTATTGCAAAAAATAAAAATAAAAAAAAGACAAATGAATTGCATGTCAGATTACAAACAGCCAATTCACACAGACAAACTGTACAATATACTATGTTCTGCAATACACTGCTTTACAATAATTTGGACCGAATGGAATATTTCACTGCTTGTAATTGATACAAAATGTATATAATAATCAAAAACTTAGAATCAAGATACATGCCACTGAGCAATATGGTCTTCCTGAATGTACATATATTACAAAATGTTGGACACGGAGAATATAAGCAACCATTTTTGATAGGGGGAAAAAAAAAGTAATGGTAAAAAAGCACAGTCAAATCTACAAACAAGATTTATGTAGCACCAGGATGTATAAACAGCACAGTACGAATTTCATTAGACTCCCTAATTGTACAGTGAAACACAAATTAAAAATGCGACTGCATTGAGACCTTTTAGTTAGTTTCCAAATGGAAACAGGTTTCTGATGCTTTTCTCAAAACAGTCCAATTCTTAAAATGGCACATATGAACCGAAACAGCCTAATGAGAAACAGTCAGACATGTTTGGGGCAGTTGTACTGTGCAAAATACTCAAGCCTGAGATTTTGCATCATTTGATTCAGCAGGTTTGGAGTTGGTGGTCCAGCTGTAACAGTCTGATACGTTTTTGTCGCGTGGCTCGACAGCACAGCTTGTACAGTAGACAATGCCCAGTGCTAGCATGACTACGATAAACACACAGAGAGGAACTAGTAGTGCTACTAGTAACCAGCTTCTGTCATGCTTCTTTTTGCCACCTGGATTCTGCTCTTGACTGGAGGCAGATGGCAAACTATCCTCAAGATTTTGATGAGTAACAGGAGGGATACTATCAGCATCCCCTTTCCTCTTTGGTGAAAAAGTTGAAGGTAGTCTTTCATCTTTTGATAATGTTCTGCTTTCATCCATCAACTTGTTTACTTTATCCTTAGCATTGGGATTTACTGGAATATTTGATGTTGTAGCATCCCTTAACCAATCTGATGTTGAGGAATGCGGGGTTTGCTCTGTCCAGCTAGGTACTGGTGAGGTAATGTAGTCCTCCTGTGGTACGTCTGTAAACCAGTCTAACCCTGTGGGAAGTTCAGTATGCCACTCTAGAGGAATATTATCAGCCACAGTGTCATGTGTGTTGCCAGAGTCATCCCAAACAGGTTTTGTTGCATGAACAGCTTCAGCGGTTGTGTAATGCTCAACTGTGTCTTTAATAAGCAAGCAAGAATACTGATCCTGCTGCAACTGATAGCCTGCCTCACAACTACACTCAAATCCACCTTCATAATTGTCACACATCTGCTCACAAGTGTCAGTGAATCGGCACTCATCAATATCTTCACAACGTTCTGGATCATCAGGCATTGGCGCGAATCCTTCATGGCAAAGGCAAATATAGCTACCTGGGGAGTTCTCACAGGAGTGCTCGCATTTGCCTTCATTGCATTCATCCACATCCAAACACTCACCAAACTCAGATAGCTGATAGCCTTCGTTGCAGCGGCACTCGAACGTTCCTGGTGCATTGACGCAAACCTGAGGGCATGGGCTTTGTGAGCACTCGTCAATATCAATGCAATGTAGACCATCCTGTGACAGGAGGTACCCCTCTGGACACTTGCAGTGGTATCCTCCAGGACTGGGCTCACAGTCAAACTCGCAGTTTGCACTCTGACATGGATCCAAGGGCTGGCAGGTTTGCCCATCTTCCCGTAACGTGAAATCTTCTGAGCACTCACAGTAATAATGAGAACCTGCTTCCACACAGTACTGCTCACAACCCCCGTTGTCCTGCTCACACAAGTTCTTTGGAGCATCAGAGCAAAGCGGTGCATCTTTCGACCAACCCACTCTTCCATCATCGTGTAGCATACAGAGCACTGACTGATCCCCCTTGGTGACGTCTGGACAAGGTAGAGTGGCCACAGATCCAAAAGGGATGTGGGAAAGCAAGGTACTGAGCAGATTGAAAGGGGTGGTGTAGCGTGCAGGTCCCTGGCCTTCACTCAGCAGGGCTGGACACATTCCCCGGTATGTGTACTGACACAAGAAACCATCCACAGCAATCATACATGAACCATCCAGCCACTTAAAGTTGTTCTGGTCACTGTTACTCTTATCTGTAATGTTGTAGGTAACGACTACACAACGAAGAGCAGTACATGCACCGGGTAATTCCTCACGTTGCCAATTAGTGTACTCCGTTTCTTGATCTCCTGTGATCCAGGTGAAGCCCCTCAGAGAACGTGTAGCTGAGCACTGTCGAGGCTGCCTCTGGAGACCGATCCAGAGCCTGAGTTTGGGACGAGGACCGTGACGCTCCCCAGCATTCAGCAGGTCCTGGATCAACGCTGCCTCTTCTGGTCGCTTCACCACAGCCAGAGTGCCCCCTCTATCCCTGCAACTTCTCCAGGACTCCCGGAATGTCTTGCGCTGGAAGTGAACCGAGTAGCATCCGTCTGCATTGCATAAACCATCCTGTTCCGGCAAATTTTGACCCAAAATTCCATGAGGCAGGCAAATTAATAGCACTGCAAGGAAAAGAAAAGGGTATGCACCACGGCACATCTTTCTCAGACACCGATTTTCCCCCAGGTCCGCATCCATCCTTTGTTCAGCTGGCGATCTATTTTTTTCTATAAAAATTTTGTGGTGCTTTCTTTAAGCATTTACTTAGCTTTTGCAACTGATCATGCGATCCCCTAAAGCTCTCGTCTCAGCACTTTTGTCTGCAGCCTGTCTGCAAAGGAGAGACAGTGAGGGAGGGTATGCACGTATGTTTTTGGAAGAGGGGGCGGGTAATGAGTGAGTAAGTGTGTGAGGAGTTTTTCTGGGGGGGTGGGGGGGTGGGGAGGGTCGCAGGAGGGGGATTCTGGCCTGTGGTTTTCTCCGGTGCCGTATGGTTTTCATAAGACTGTTTAAGGAAATAGTTTGTAGCCCCCGCTAACAAGCCCCCCAATCTACCTCCAGGTCATCTATCATAATCACAAATTTGTCTGTGAGCTTGGAAATTCTTGCTATCATTTTGCATTAGGTTTCTATATTTTTATATTCTATATGATATTCCTAAATTTTCTATATAAAGGTTTATATTCTAAGTTATATATTTTCTATTTGCATATAAATTCTTTTTAACGTGATTTTCTTATTTTTAATCAGTTTAAGTGAATTTGAGGAGAGGGAGTACTTTAAAAATTATATGGCTCACACATTCTTACAGATCATGTTGCTTTACTAAATTCACATTTTCAAAGGAATTAAAAATGATCAGATTCTGTCTGGAGAAAGAAAACAATAAAGCAGGATCATGCTGTGCATAAGATATCCGTTTTGTCTCGGATCAGAAGCATGCTCATAAACTCGAATATCATTGGGAGACACGGGTCCTTTTCTTTTGTATAGCAAGGACAGTCTGTGTCTGTTCTTTCATTCCCAATAAAGACCACAACGCTCTTCCAAAAGTCCCATCAAAAATAAATCTTTCTCTTCAAAGGACTTAAACTCTGGTTTACAGTTAAAAAACTCTCCAACAAAAGTTTCCATGTCTGTACAGTGGGGAATTACTTCCACATCCTTCCTTTCACCAGCTTTCAGGTTTAAATGTAAGGACCCTGCATGAATTAGATTCGCATTTCGTGTTTTTATGAACAACCATTATATCACATTTACACTAGATGATGAGAAATAAAATGGCCCATCAAACAGAGATTAAACTACAAACAGATTTTGAGGAGCAACTGAGCAGATGAAGTTCTGAAACTGTAATGGTGCCCGTGGTTAGCAGTAAAAACTGTCTAGCAGCCAGACAAAGCAATGACTGCTTTTGTTCTCAAACTTTTTCTCTGTCTGTAAATCACATCAAACCTCAGTTACCATTTCTCCCAGGGTTGAGTTCTGTCTAAGCCTCTCTGCCTTGAGTCAAAGTGTTCCTTTGTCGAAATTTCCCCTAAAACTATCCTGCCCTCATCCAATTCAAACAACTCAGTCTTGGCGACTTTGTTTTCCCTGGATGCCCTTAAACTATACTGTGGCCATGTACAAGTTTTTTTTTTATTTTTTTTTATTAAAGGAAAACAACCTGAGTGTTCACATGAGACAAAAACAAATTTAAATTCAAATGCAAGCTCTGTAAACTTGAGCCATGGAAGATAACAGCTGACAAACTGTATAGTAACTTTTACTCTTGTTTATATAACCCTTAAAAGATGCTGATCTTCCTGAGGCATTTTTTTTTTGTTCCAAAAGCCCATATGTTGAAGCACACTTACTGCAGACACATCTGGTCTCTATCCCACACTGCCTGTTTAGATTTGCATCTTTCCTTGAAATAGATGAAGGTTCCAAACTGTAAACGACCTGAAGCTGTCATAACTGTGCTAACGTTTCATATATTGGAAATAATTTTTTTTTTTTTAACAATATACCATTGGTGCACATAGAAACAGTTTCCATGATGGTTTCCATGATGGAAATAATTCTTATCTGACAAAGATTTTTTTCTTAATTCTATAAACTTCTGGAAATATTTACATGGCCTTCTAATATTCAGTATTTAATTATAAACCCTGAAACTGAAAACAGTTTGAACATTTTGTAGCCCTATATATTCTATAGGACAATCAGATATCAGATTGGCCTCTTGGTCTTTGGCTGTGAAGGGTCACTTCCCGTCCTCTGTCTGTAGACTGTAAAGATTTTATCCTGTAGATACTTCCTTTGCACTAACTACTTTCTAAAGTCCCATGAGATTTCTTATGGGGTTTTCTCAAAGCTATAGTAATCCCCATTAGACGTCATTAACGAATGGAGCCTTGTAACTTTTTTGTTTATGGTGTGTTTTTAAAAGTCTTATTTGTGTCAGTTTTTATACTGAGTCCATAAAATCACAGGTAGGAGCATGTCAAGGCAAGTGCACATGTCTATAATAAAAAAAAAAACTGACAATACAAGGGAGAACAATAGAAACAGAGACAGAGTTTGAAAAAAAATATATATATATATATATTCACACGTACAGGCAATTTGGGAACGCCAATTTGCCAATTAATCTGCAGGTCTTTGGACTGTGGGAGGAAACAGGAGAACCTGGAGGAAACCCACCAAGCACGGGGAGAACATGCACACGGAGACGGAAATCGAGCAGTGGCTGGGAATCGAACCTGGACCCTTTAGGTTCAAGGCGACAGTGCTAACCACTACACAGTGTGCCTGGCAAAAGTTTTCATACCCCACAAATTTTTCCACATTTTGTGACATTATAACTACAAATGTAAATATATTTTTATTAGGATTTTATATGATAAGCCAACAGATAGAGGCACAAAATTGCACATGATTATAAAGTTAAAGGAAAATGATAAATGGTTTTGTAAGTTTCTTTACAAATAAATATCTTAAACTCTCTATTTTCAAAGTAGGATAAATCTGAAGGCAATTGGTTCCACTGGCTTTTAGTTAGGGGTATCAAAGTAAAGGGGGCTGAATACAAATGCACGCCACACGTTGCAGATTTTTATTTGTAAAAATTGTTTAAAACCATTTATCATTTTTCTTCCACTTTACAATTATGTGCCACTTGTGTTGGCCAAATTTATAAAATCCCTATAAAATACATTTCTGTTAGTGATTGTAATGTAATGAAATGTGGAAATGATTAATGGGTGTGAATACTTTTGCAAGGCACTGTATATATATAAAGATTATATAAATTCTGATGTTTATGAGGTCTTAAAATGAAACAGTACCAATAGCACAGCTGTAGGAATAACTGCGTCACTGTATTCATAGTATGTATATAAATTTATTGTCATAGTTCATTCTATGTCCTGTGAAATCATAAGAAATGCCATTTAGCACGACATCTCAGAGGAGGAAAATGCAGTTCATAAAAATACACCTGAACCTGTTAATATTGACTAAAATAGTTTTAGAGTGTTAACAAGCATGCCATCATAATAGTTTGCCCCCTGCAGAGCTTGACATTACCATCCGTTTAACATACACATAATCAGTGTGCTATGGCCTTGGGGAACCTCTTGATGAGGAATGCTGGGAAACTGTTGCTCATTTGAAATAGATGGGAAAGGGAGGGGGACATCAACATCCTGTTTCCCTCTTTCTCTTTCTCAACTCCCCAACACCCCCATATTTTGAGAGCTCTGTATGCCCTCTGTAGCCGTCTGCAAAAGTTTGACTTAATGGCACACTCACTAACCCCTTGACCTCATGACTTCACACATGCTTAACTCCTCTGGATATGCGGTTTTATTTAACTAAGGACTTGGGTTAAACCGGATTATTCTGTGATTCAAGGTGATGTCCATGCTTTGACACTGACCTGCTGGTCGTTTCTGCAAATGCACTGTGCGTCCCTTTTCACTCTGTCCTGCTGGGTCAGATAGTTTGACCAAAATTTGCTTACTTCACCTAGTGCTGAATGAATTTCCATTGCTATTTTTCAGTCTTGGCCCTTCGGTTCAATTAGACACCCACTCGAAATCCAAGCCACGTGTGCAGCATTACAATATGCTCTGGCATTAAACACAACAATCCGAAACAGACACAAGTTCAGGGTTAAGGTCTCAACTGTACAAACCTGTATGTACCCGATTATGTTTCAGACATTTCACTTTATTTCAATTTTTTCCCCCCAGTTAATGCATATGATTTGATCTATAGGCGATGCAGGATTTGATCGATAAAGCCTCTGTCTCAGATTGTCAAGCTGTGCATGAAAGTATAGAATGACCCTTCCTTCATTCTTCATTACCTCAGCCTTTTTGTCACCCGCGATGTGAGCAGCATATGTTGTCTCCATTGCCACTTGATTGGTATAGCATCTGCACTTTCTCTCTCTATGGACTCACATCTTTGGATGTGAAAACCTTCAAACGTACCTGTAACCTCTCTTTGATACTCCAGAGGCATATTTGGATGTAGCGTTGGATAGAAAGGACTAAACAACAACTGAAATATGGTAGCACTCTACAGGAATCCTGACCTTCTCCAGTTAAATACTGTCCTCCAGAATGAATTATGATTAAACCAGAGAGCTCAAAAATGAAGTGTGAACTATGTCGTGAGGACGAAGTTTATCAAAATTTGATAAAGGTCTTAGCAGATCTGCTCAAGGAGGCATTTCTGGAGCTATTGGAGTGGAAAAAACGGGAGTGTTGAATGTTTATGTCTGTGATGTATAACTGTAGACGGTGTATAGTCTAGTTTTATTGAGATTTTGAGAGTATGTCTCGTTCCAGAGTGAGTGTAAGAAATATCAGGCTAACATTTTCTGGTCCCTGTTATAAGATTTCTTGGATCATATATAGGGAACTGTCAGGACCACCAGCAGTTCAGTGGTCAACCTGGTATGCACAGAACCACCTGTGGATTTTGCACGAGACACAGATCATTTCAAGTAACAGATATATATCAGACTGTGCCTCTCCACTTAACCTCTGTCTTAGATCAGGTATTTCCTCTCTCGCAACACGTCGTCTACGTGCACAGTGCCTCATTCTCTCAGTGATTATGGACTGTGCAAAAACAAGGTGTCAGGTTAAGGTCCTGTTGGCTGTAAAAGTGTTGACTTAATGGACCCAATTGTTTGTTTATTGACTCTTAGTGCCAAGGCATGTCTTCCCCAATGGTGGGCTCAGTGCTGGATGTACCAGCCCCTTAGAATTCATTAGACATATTGAAACTATTAGCCAAGGCCATGTGCCCCCAATGATTCAAACAACAACAAAAAAATCCTCAATGTTTTGGTCCTCTCCAAAGTGTTTTCTATTACTTGCAGGCCTTGAGCAATGCCCAGCTGGTTTCCTGAATGGATTTTCCTATTTAGAACGTACTTCATCACAGTCAACTGAATGGCACACACATGTTTTACAATATAGTAAATGCATTTTAGATTTATTGATCCTTTTTTTGGCCTAAATTTGCACTGGAAAATAACCTACTTCAATGAAAAAATACATACATAGTAGGAAGGTTTTCATCCAATCAAATATTCTTTGAAAAAGTCGAAAATCACTTATCTAATGGCGTTTCTGGTGTTTCTTCAGTTCCCCTTTTACAACTTTAGTATTACGTAAAACTAAAAATATATATGTAATACAGTGATTTTATCCTACTCTGCTATACACAAGCTTATAAAGAAAAGCAAAACTTGTTGTAGAATATGATGGATATGTCTATTGAGGGTACATTTTTACATACTAAGGGCATTTATATATTATTAGTCATGCACCTCCAGGGTTGGGGGTTCAAAACTCACCTCTGCTCCATGTGTGGAGTTTACATATTGTTCCCATATTTGGTGGATTTCCTCCCACGGTACAACAGCATGCATAATTGGTGGATTGGCATTTCCAAATTGCCCAGAGTGAATGACGCATTGAATGATGAAGTTCCCTGGGATATACTCCAGGCCCCAGTAATTATTTTATTAAAAACTTTTAAAACTCAAGTGGCACAGATCACAGTACAACATTACAACATAGCATGGGTCAATGATCATAATGATAAAAAAATAATAATAATAATAATAAAAAAACATATCTGGGTGTTTTTTTTTTGTGTGTGATTGTATGGAAGCCTTGCCAGTGTGTGTTGACAGGGATTCTTTAGACATTGAACTGTGCATTTGGGTTTTTGGATATGTCAGGTAGAATAAAAGTAATTTATACTTTTGTTATGTGTACATTTTTACCACTATTGGAATATGGAAGTGAAATAAAAAAAATGGAGAACTCTCAAAATGAGCATATTATTATTATTATTATTATTATTATTATTATTATTATTATTATTATTATTATTATTTGGCCATAGAAACAACGAAAATAATCATAAAAACATGTGATTATGTGAATTTGTACATGTCTTTGTCTATGTGACCCATTTTTTCATTTAGTCAATTTTATGCTGAAAAAAGGATATGTCACTCTATACTGGACAATCTTGAGCTATACTGTATGTATGTTTATCAATTTTATGTCTGTATTATATATTAAAAAACAAAAAAACTGGCTTGAATGTTCTGGGTTTTAAGAGCTATGATCATAAACAGTTTTGAGACTTTTAAAGAGTAATTTAGACTTTTTTCCAGAAGTTGTAATTTTTTCTACCAGTCAGGCATTATCATCTTTGAATCCCGAAAAAGGTACTATCACTTGCCTATTGAACCTTAGTAATCTGGATATTTGACCTGTATAATCCTTATAGCAGTGTTTTCCAGGGAAAATTTTAAATAATTGGCACTTTCATGTCTTACGAATACATGGTTTATAATATACAATTCAAAGCAGCATGTGAAAATCCAGTACAAATTTAGACATAACATTAGATTCAGACATAAGAAAA
>JAAGKR010000262.1:2500-59026 GCA_011419295.1 Clarias macrocephalus
GCGAGAAGGCTTTACATTTATTGCATGTTAAGTTTCATATGTGTATTTAAAGAACTGAGTGCAGAATGGAAGTTTTAATTCCAGTAGTTATAAAGTGTTTTTTCAGTGTGTGCCCACTCTACAAATCCTATTATAGTCTATGGAGTATATATCGACGTTTGCAGTGATTTCAGAACCTTTTAAAAGTTATTGGGAGCTGTAGACAAGCCACGTCTCATTTTCCAATTGTACCAAAAACTAGCAAGTTTGGAGTCAGGGGAGCAATCTGGTATGCCATGGATAACAAACGTTGTTTGTGTGTGTTTGCACAGAATTTGAAATGGTTTCATTGTGTTCAGGAGATCTTGATCTTGTTTTGAAAATTCGTGGCTATGGACGAGCCTAGTCCCTAATGGGAAAAACAGGATTCAAGTCGGATTCCTTAGAAGAGTTACAGCGAGCCGTTCCCAGTAGGGAGCAGGGATCGGACCGCATTAATCACCAAAGTTTTCACATTAAAAAAAAATACAATAACAGCACTATGCATGCCCCGAGGGTTCTGCTACTAATAAAGACACTAACCAGACTCTGAACATATTTTTCCCCTGTGATGTGAAGTCAGAACACCAAATCACATAACTGAAACATTGCCCAGTGACTTGCTGAGATTTTTCTCAAGGACACAAACACACAACATTATGACCTGTGTTTGGAGAAGTTAATGAACAAACATTCATCTGTTTTATATAGCACTGATGAATCCTTGCATCAAAAGATTGCTTTTGTATAACAGCAGCTCTGAGAGTAGTCCTGCTGTAGCATACATTATCCATTGATATTAAAGTTATTGTTTCTATAGTAACAGCTCATGCATGAGAGAGTCTTCAAACCAGAGAAATTTGAGCTTGCGTTTGTTAGAAAGGTAGCATGTACAGTACAGACCAAAAGTTTGGACACACCTTCTCATTCAAAGAGGTTGAATTTGTGTTATGGCAAGAAAAAAAGCAGATAAGTAAAGAAAAACAAGTGGCCATCATTACTTTAAGAAATGAAGGTCAGTCAGTCCGAAAAATTGGGAAAACTTTGAAAGTGTCCCCAAGTGCAGTCACAAAAACCATCAAATGCTACAAAGAAACTGGCTCACATGCGGACCGCCCCAGGAAAGGAAGACCAAGAATCACCTCTGCCATGGTAGAATATCTGCTAGGAAACCACTGCTAAGGACAGGCAACAAGCAGAAGAGACTTGTTTGGGCTAAAGAACGCAATAAAGAACACAATAAAGAAAACTCTTTGAATGAGGTGGTGTGTCCAAACTTTTGGTCTGTACTGTATGTCTAATAAGGAAGGAATGACACTGTTGTAATAATTCTGTAATTTCTTTAGTGCACTTATGACTTAATGCATGATCACCCGGCTGTTGTATATGAGATTTGTCCTAAACATACTGATGTACTCTTGGCATAATAGCTCACTTTGCCAATGCAAATGGAATGTTGGTGTTATATCACCCTTCCAACTTTCAAAGGCAGAAATCGTGAGAAAGATGTGAGAGTAAACGGGATAGATATAAAGAAATCCTTTTTGTGCAAACGTGTGTAGCATTTAATCTTTCTGTTGCAGTACATACTATAAGCAACATGACTAATTTGATGAATTCCTTAAAGGGAGTTGCTCTTTGGCTCTTTTTTTTCAACTGTGTACAGTAGTTCTTGGTGTTTGTCTTTGCTAAAACTATTAAGTTCCTTCAAGTCCCTCCAGTCCTGCAGCGATATTCCGAGAGTTTTTCCTGCATTAATACATCATCTTCTGGTGAGAAAATGGTGATGATTATATTGTTGATTTAGGTGTGTTAAAGAGAGAGGGGAAAACAATTTTATGGAACTTTCAGGATTTCATTTCATCTCTTCTTCCCTCTGTACTTTGTATGATTTATACGAGGAGATGTAAAGCACAGCCATGAACTCTGTGTGAGCATATGCGAGTGTGCATGGGTAATCGACTAAGCAAGAGACACACATGCTTTTGAAAGTTTGTGAACTCCTTCCGAATAAGGTTTTGGTGATGATGTGCAGTACTTTTTTTCCCCCCACCAAACATGACATGCGTTTCTGCCAAAACGTTTATCTGATGTGTTGTGTAATCCTCCAGGGTGTCGTTTGGAAACTTGAGTAGGAATTCAGTGATTTTCACTGTGGTGTTTTTCTGAGACCAAAACCAAAAACTCATGCCACATTTAATGTACGATATGGCTAAACAGAGACAAGAAAATATTAATGGAGGTTAATATGAACAACACAATCTGAAACTTTTATTTACTGTTGAACACTGTGGTGTTGATTCTTAAATCCATCAGGAAATTATTTTGTTAAGAGTGTCACACTTTGACAGGTTGTTTTGATATCTGTAGACTTATCATCTTTGTACTGTTTGAGAAACTATTTTAATCAGACACATGAACCTGTATTTATTGTTCCACTTGATTGTCCTCATTCAGCATGCATGAGATAAGATGAGATAAAATTAGGTGAGATAAGGTGAGATAAGATGAGGATGAGAAGATAAGATGAAATAAGGTGAAATGAGATAAAATGGATAAGATCAGATAAGATAAGATAGGTAAAATGAGATTAGAAAAAATGAGAAGATTAAATACGACAAGAGGGGATACGATAAAATAAGATTAACAATAAAATGGAAAAGATTCAACAAGAAGAGATTAAATGAGATAAAAAAGATGAGATAAAATAAGGCTGATAAGATGAAATGAGATGAGATTGAAGATGGAAAAGATTAAATAAGATAAGAAGGTAAGATAAGGTTAAGATAAGATTAATATTACTAATTAATATTAAGATATGATGGATAAAATGAGATGAAAGGAGATGAAGTAAGATAAGGTGGAAACGTAAATAAGATAAGATGAGAGAAGATTTTATAGATCCCTAGAATGTTCCCGCAGTATCATAAAAGACAAGGCACAAAATGCACATAAGAAATTAAGTAAAAATATTTAATAGAGGTAGAATAGAAAATAGTCATTTAAAAAAATACAAAATATAAAATTGTATGTAAAGCAAAAATACAATTATGCTATACAGTTATGCTAAGGTGCAAGATGAACAGTATACTGTGTTGCAGTTCTATGCGGTGTTATATACAGTAACTGTGTAAGGTATTATTCACAGATAAGGTTGTTGTCTAAAAGTAGGTAGCTAACATGGCGCCAAAGCAAGTAGGACACCAAATAGTGAAAGTAGAAATAACAGCAGCATGGAGAATTATGGGTAATTTGCCTAGTTGTGCCACATCTCCCAGTAGAAAAGCGCTATAATATTCCACCTCACTGTTAAGCAGGTCTGATCAGAAGCATTTGGTCGGGGTTCTTCATGCAGTTGGAGGTTTTTTCATTTATTTATTACAATATTTTTTTTATTACTGTGAATTATTAATCAATAATTAAATTTAATAATTTTAGTATAAAGGGGTGGAGTTTATCTTTTGTCATAATTTAGGTAAATATTAAAGTGCAAAGGGAATGTAATGATGATAAAATTAGAACCCGTAGATGCTGCAGTACGTCTCTCCACTCTGCACTAATGTTTTGTTGTTCTTTTTGTTCCACTAGGCCATACCAACATGGAGGAGACATGTTGGCAGCCATCACAGACATGCTGACTCAGTGCTCCCAGAAGGACCAGGCCACTCCAGCGGCGCTGGCTCTGCAGGGCCTCCACGAGCTGTGCAAAGCTGAGGTTTGAAAGGCAGCTTCTTTGCTACAGAGGTCTTGCTTAGTTTAATAGCTAACCTTAGGCAACTGGTACTGCATCTGGAAGCTCTGGTCAGCAAATACTGGCCAGAATTAGGATAAAGTGTGGTGAGGCAGCTTTCAGCTTCTGTGCTGAACTCAGCTGCAGTAAAGTCCCAGAAGATGTCCGATATCCACCACACACACACACACACACACACACACACACACACACACACACACACACACACACACACACACACACACACTGCAGATTGAAAACATTTCTGTTCACTTTCAAAACACCCAAGCGATTCCACTGCGCCTTGAGCGCTTCTGCATTCACCTTCTATTTCTTTTACCTCATTCCTAGTCTGCACTTTTTAATAATTTATTACATGCAGCACTCTGTATTCTCTCACATAAAAAGATGTGCTATATAAATAAACCTGCCTTGTATTCTGGAAGATCTTTGCTGGCTTTGAATAATACTGATCCCAACAAATCATAAACTTATTAACTAGCCAAGAAGATGAGTAAAAGCCGAGTCTTATACTTTGGATGTCAAAGCAAAATAACTTGTTAGAAGTACACAAGTAAATGATCATTATAGTCTTCAAACAACGTGTCTAAATTACATTTTGCCCTGACACTCAAAAAAGTCTGCAAATGTTTGCCCAGTATATTAAATAAGACAGGGTTTTTTTTTTTTGGACATGATTAGCAATTTTAATATACCTCAAAAGATTGTCAGTTAATCACAATTTACACTAATTAGTCTGCTTAGTAATAATAATTTTACTGTCAACCAAACGGCCCCTCACTGTATTTTTTTTTTCTTTTTCTGGTCGTTAAATCTAATTGTCTGCTTGACAACAATAAAAAAAATAGGTTTGACAGATTTAATGTTTATCCTACACACTTGGGCTTGTGGTTTTCCCTCACATGCTGAGATGCAGGACTCCGATCATTGACTTGTAGCATTGTTTAAAGCTACAATTTATAAGAGGAGATATTTGCTTTTATGTTCAGTCATGACCAGTTAGGTCCTTTATTGGGAAAGCTTCTCTCCTGTAACATTTCCGTACAGTACCTGTATATCACCACATTTCTGTGGAAACCTGATCATCACATTCATACAGTATGTGCTTGGAGAACATCCGTTTCCAGATTTAACCTCTATGCTTCTGGGAAGGCTTTGAAGTCGGTTTGGAGCAAGGCTGTGGGGATTTTTCTCCTTCAGCCATGGACTCCAGTCATGCCGTCAGTGTTTCAGTTAATCCCAGAGGTGTTTAGTGGTGTTGAAGTCAGATCTTTATGCAGGACACTCAAGTACTTTTTGACAAACTGTCTTTATGGATCTCACTTTAGGCTCAGTTTTATATAGGTTTAAGCTTTTTGGTTCCAGTAAACTTAAATATTAATGCTACAGGATGCAGACATTCTAGACAGTTGTGTGCTTCCAACTTTGTGGTAACAATTTGAGAAAGAACCACATATGGGTTGGATGGTCAAATGTTTACATACTTACACACGATCAGAATTACCCGTCATTTACGGTTAAGAGTAGTAGACTACTTTTAACTATTACTTTTAATCTATTGGTGCAGGTGTTTGTTTACATTGAGCTTATTAATAGCTTATTTTAAAGTAAATTATTCAATCTGGCACATAACTGTTCATAACATCGCTTTTACTCAATATTTAGATTTCACCTATGGTGCAGGTTAAACTTCAGGCAGATACAGTACAGACCAAAAGTTTGGACACACCTTCTCATTCAAAGAGGTTGAATTTGTATTATGGCAAGAAAAAAGCAGCTAAGTAAAGAAAAACGAGTGGCCATCATTACTTTAAGCAATGAAGGTCAGTCAGTCCGAAAAATTGGGAAAACTTTGAAAGTGTCCCCAAGTGCAGTCACAAAAACCATCAAGCGCTACAAAGAAACTGGCTCACATGCGGATCGCCCCAGGAAAGGAAGACCAAGAGTCACCTCTGCTGCGGAGGATAAGTTCATCCGAGTCACCAGCCTCAGAAATCACAGGTTAATAGCAGCTCAGATCAGAGAGCAGGTCAATGCCACACAGAGTTCTAGCAGCAGACACATCTCTAGAACAACTGTTAAGAGGAGACTGTGTGAATCAGGCCTTCATGGTAGAATATCTGCTAAGGACAGACAACAAGCAGAAGAGACTTGTTTGGGCTAAAGAACACAATAAAGAAAACTCTTTGAATGAGAAGGTGTGTCCAAACTTTTGGTCTGTACTGTAAACAACTGCCAAAGTTTCATTTAATTCTGTCCAGCGATCATTTTAAGACACGCACGCAGTTTGACGCATGCAGAGTACGCGGTTTAAAAAAAAAAAACACTTGCGGTTTATAATCTAGTGGTCCATTTAAGATGTGCGCACAGTTTGATGCTTACGCAGTACGCCGACAAAACTTGCGGTTTATAATCTGGCACATAACTGCTCATAGGGTTCTACTCAATATTATATATGATTTCATTTATGGCACAGGTTTAACTTTTGCCAGTCCTTAGCGATTTGCTTAAAGTTTCATTAAATTCTGTCCAGCCAGTTGTGCGTGATGCCGTGACAACATCTAGCAGGACAGACATAAGAACATACAGACAGAAATTACTCTGAGGCTCATTTCGGGTCCAATGTACAGACGAAAACGTTTCTTTTATTTATATAATGTAGATATGATAATGTATTATTTTCTGTGCTTTTTCTGGTGATGTAAACCAGGTGGTTGATCTGGGCTCCACATGGAAGGCCCTTTTTCCCAAGCTGAGCTGCGAGACACGACCTCTGGTGTTAAAGGCCGTAGCTGAGCTTCTGTCTCTGGTCCCCTCGCTGCATGTCAAAACAGAGCAATATGAGGTCAGGCTACATTTTATTCCCACTTTTGCACCCATGTTTTTGCTGTGTTGTTGTTTTTCTAACGAAGTGCTGCAGTACAGTGAAATTTGACTATTTTATTTAATTGTGTTATACAGAATTTTAAAAGTGAAGTGGTCAGTGTTCTGTGGAGCTACGCTCAGAGTCAGGTTTGAGTCAGCATATTTTTTAGTTTCTACTATTACCAAGCATTTCCCAAAGCATTAAATTATGTATGGCATTTAAATCGCTGCTGCAATAATATATACTGGGTGCTTTTTCAGGATGTCGAGGTAGCTAGCGGTGGCTACAGAGCCCTGTCTGAATTCCCAGAATCTTCTCACTCCATCTTGCACCTTCCTGAGCCAGTATGTTTCTACTCACCATACTGTATTTACAACTCCATGTCATACTTTAATGATGGTTGTATCATGGTGTGTGCAATTATTTATTTATTTAAATTAAATCTACAGGCCAGACCAGAAGGGAAGCAGCAGTGTGATGAGGATGAGGAGGAGAAAGAGAATGAGAATGAAGAAGACCTTACTGTTCCAGGCTTCTCATACATTAAGCTTGTTGGTCTTACGCCACATCCGGTTTTACCAGGTATGTCTTTTTTATTTTTATTTTTATTTTTTTTTAGACAAGCTTTGAAATCAAGATCATACTGTATTTCCTTGAGGAAGTGTGCAGTGTTATTATGAATATGGAAAAACCCAAGTGTTCTGCTCAAAGCCCTGACCTCAACAACCTTACCAAACACCTTTGGGATGAACTGGAACATTGAGTGCACACCAGCCCTCCGCACATAAAATCAGTGCCTGACCTCACTAATGCCTTTTGTGTGAGTAAGCAAATCCCGACAGGCATGACTGAAAATATAGAAAAGCCTTAACAGATGAGTGAAGGCTATCGTAACATCAAAAGCGGGCAAAAGATCAAAAATATCTAGAATAGGATTTTCAAAATGTATGTGTTCTCCTGAGACCCGGACTCTACTGTTGTGTAGATTGCATTGTCTTCTGACTGTTTCTCTCTATTTATAGCTAATAAATATAAACCAGGAAGAAGTTTGGCAAAGAATTATACTAAAATTAAATTCCCCATATGAGAATGGTATAAGAATATATATAGACGATGAAGTCTGAAGAAACTGTCATGTCATCATATGAGGACATGGATGTAATGGTATTTACAGTATAAAACTTTGTTCTCTTATATGGTGCATATACAACTGAAGAAAACATATGATATGTTGGCACCAAAAAAGATAGGTGTTTGTTTTCTTAATGTATGAAAATATACTAAAGAAAATATTGTTAGCATTAAAAACATTTATAATCTGCCAAAAACTCAAACAGATGTGGTTCCCCCACTATAAAAAATCTCAAATATGTCTCTTTCTTTCAAAAAGTGAATAATATAGCTCATGTGAACATGCAAAAGAGCTTTTATGGTTGCAGTCATTGAAATGACAAATGTCAATCATCTCAGCTTACATAGGATAAAAGGAAATACTATGTGAATATATCAGCAAGTTAGCATACGCCTCTGAGGGTAGTATTAACATCTTTAGCCATGGTATAGAATTACACAACGTGTCTTGTCAGGCTTGTGCTTGGCACATCCAGGGTCTAGGTTCAATTCCTGGCCAGATTTGATTCCCGCCTCTGTGTGCATGGAGTTTGCATGTTCTCCCTGCTTGGCGGGTTTCCTCTGGGTACTCCGGTTTCCTCCCACAGTCCAAAGACATGCGAATAGGTTGATTGGTGTTACCAAATTGCTCATAGTGTGTGTGTGTGTGTGTGTGAGTCTCCTGCGATGGATTGCCATCCTGTCCCTGTCAGAGTGTACCCTGCCTCTTGCCCCAAGTCTCCTGGGATATGCTCCAGTCTCCCTGTGACCCTGGATACAGGATAAAGCGGTATAGATGATGAGTGATTGAGATGTTTGTTAATATTAATGAAATATTTCTTTAATTTAGTATCAATAAATATGGTTAAGTCAATGAAAGATTTTCCCACAATGTTACTCAATTCAGTTAGCAGTTTATAATGAAGCAGTGGTTTGTCTTTGTTTGTAGTACCTATTGTGTTAATTAAGTCTTTTAATAATTAGCTGTTCTTCCAAGTGATATGACATATTAACATGAATTAGATACTAATTTCAGTGTTGTCACATACTGAAATAGGATAAAGTGTTTATTAGCGACGGGAGAAAAAATTGTTTCAGTGATGTATCGCGATTCTTTAGTGTGGTTGCCCCAAGTGCAAAATAGATTATGTGGTAGTGTAATGTTGCCATTCCTCTGTAAATCTACCAGTGGCGCTCTAAAATGATCACAACAACCTGTGTGGTAGGAAAAAAAAATCCAGATATTAAAAAAAAAATCACTACTTACAGAATCACAATATTAATTAAATCATCACTAGGTATCATGATAATGTCATATTGGTTGGTCCTTGGTGATTCCCATCCAAGCTATTCATACGAGGAAGAGTCAAAAATTATCCTCACTCTGGTGATAGACTGTACGTTAATTATCTTTTTTTAATTTTTCGTGCAAATCACAAGTGCAGCGTTCACTTTTGCTCGCACCGCAGTTACAAATGAACTGATTTACACCCATACAGCAGTGACTGCTGAGATGGTAGCCTTGAACGGAAAGCGCTCATAAGACCAAAAGATGTTGTAATATAACCGGAGTGCAGATCATTTTTGACTCACTTGTAATATAGGGTTTTTTTTTTTTTTTTTTATAATTAAGGAAACAAGCTACTTATAGCGAGCCATTATGCTTTAAACTAATAAAGTGATTTAAACAGCTTTTTAAAATCAACTTGACGATTCATTTTCTCAGATACTTTACAACGTCATATAGAGATATGTCTCCAGGATTAAGCCCTTCTGAATGTACAGTAGAAGAAAATAGCAAATGTTCATTTCTTGTTATTGTTGCAGTGTACTGTAGTTATGCATTTTTAAAAAGATTTAAACCAAGTGCATATTAAATGTGTAGCATTCACACACATATACTGGCTACATTTTAGTAAAAAATGCATATAATAACTGTACAGGATTAAACTACTGTAGTTTACAAAGTTATCAGGAAAAGCAAAAAATCCCTTTAGCTTAATTGTTGTTAAGCCATGGTTAAGATTATTAAGGTTCTGCTCTAGTGACCGCAACACATAAGGCGTACGGACGGGACCTCCGTCTGTGATTCTGAATTAGTCTTCAATACACTGAGTTCATTTGATCCCATTTCATAAGTCGATGTCCGTGAATGTTGTCAGCATCGTGTATTTCTGAACATTCCAAGACGGTAATGTTTGTAAGGTCACTGTTGGAGATCCTGAGTAAGCTATGATCATGGATTGAATCATGCCTCATTTAAGAGATGCTTTGACTGGGAGGATCTGCCTAATTGGGAAATAACCATAAAAACTATTGCGGTTCTCAGTGTGTTTGATTGTGTGTTTGTGAAATGCTCTCTACATGCAACCTGTGCTGACATGTTCATGATGATGCTTCTAAATCCTGAATGGCAGGCCAATTTAAATACTGTTCCCTTCCATTTTAATGTACATTTGTGGAATGATTGAGTGTTTACAAATACATGGGAGAAAGATGTTTTCCTGACAAGACATACACTGTGTGCGCTGAGCATATGTTTAAATTGATCCACTAACCTTTGCAGCTGTTTGCATGTTTACTGAGTATATAGTATAAGGGGAAAATGCTTTTTTTTTTTTTTTTTTTCTTTGCCTTCCCCAATCTATGGAGAGACTATTTTTTAGTAAGCCAGTGAGGTCAATGACTTTACCCATGTTAGTGTTCATTCACCCCATACCAGATTTTTTGTTTCCCTTTTTAATCCTGGCCATTTTTTGGTTAGCTTAGGGTTCAGTGTCTGACATCACAGACAAGCTGGAACAGGTTAAGATCTGGCAACAAGGAGACCGGAAAGATCTGATCATGTCCATAGGGAGAGATTGTGAGTCACATGAAACTGCCCTGAATACACAATAATGAAGGAAATGTCATGTTTCTTAGGATGATTGTGTTTAACTTATCCTGCTTTTTGTGTAACTGTACACTTATCTGTAATGAAATAGCAATTTTTCATGAATAGTAATATAACATGATAAACATCTTCTTCATCAACAGCACTTGAGACCTTCCTAACAGCTCTCATAAGACAAGAAATGAGCCAGATGCCCCGTGGAGTGTACCATTTAGCACTGAGGGGAGGAAACCTGCGCTCTGACCAAGGCAAGACTGTCGCTGGAGTCCCGGCTTTCATGCTGAAAACATATGAGAAGAACAAGCAGCCAGGTCTAAAACCTGGTCTCGCAGGTGAGATGAATGGGACTCTGATATTATAAAGAAAAAGTCAAAAGCTCACCCTAATCAAATGTACTTTGTTTCACAAACTTGTAAATCACAATCAGAGGTATGTTGTTTTTTGAGTTGGTAACTTGCAAAAAGTCAACTCTTGAGGTTTCTTAATGAGATGTGCTTATTGACTACATTATGACTCCATCGAGCTTCAGCAGACCTAATGACTTGTTCATTTCAGCTGGTTTGCTGCTCTGTTACGACCTTCCTGTCCAGACCGACAGAGATGGACGACCAATTAACCGCTTCATGGTCAGTCGAGGACGGGCCTTCCAGCAGATGTTAACCACCCTCATCCATGAGGTAGGACATGTTGCTTTATTAAATAAAAGACACACAAACAGCAGACATCCCAAACATCATGAAATGATGGATGAAGTAGAGGTGAGGAACATCACAGCGTGAAGTAGATTGATGTTTCATCATGCAACATTTCTAATAATAGAATAATATGAAGTAACATGAGTAATATGAAAAGTTTCACTGACTTATTTGAGTTAAAATCGATACTTAAAGGTGCCATTGCAGAGCATACTGTGATAATGCTTTTTTTTTCATACCACCAACTGCCTCTGTTTTTCTCCTTTTCCAAACGTACTTTTTCTGTGTCTATGTAAATGAGCTACTGCACAAGCCACACCCAGTCAGAGAACTGCAGAGCTAAGTTAACAGGCTAGACAAGGGGATCTTCATCTCTAATTGGCTTGTTTTGGCCCCAGCAAATACAAAAATGGAAAAAGGGACATAAAGACAAAATGGTTTTTCCCCCTCACTTTTTTTTGGGTAGTAGATGCAAACTGGTGACTCGTCTGAATGTCTAAAAATGACTAAAATGTGAAGTTTGCATAATGAGTCCCCTTTTTGTGTAAATTAAATGATAAAAGTAAATTGTTATACCTCTGTATAGTCATTGTGCTCTTCTGAATTCTGAAATTTCATTGGTCAGAAGGTGTTGATTTCATTTCTTGTTGCTGTGTAGCAGCAGTAATTCAAATAATGTGTTTATACTAATAAGTTTGCATGTAACTATCCCTACCTTCCTACCATACCGCTAACAGTTCAACGCTTGGCCTCGTGCGCAGACAAAACACATAATCTACAGTAGGCCTACTAATGAATGGACTAGAAAACTCGATTTTTTTCCCTCCTGTATACAGAGGGTTATTAAACATTTGTGGATTGTGGATTCATCATTGTTAGTGCTTTCTAACAGTCCTTAATTTTCCTATCACACTAGAGATGTCAGGGCAGAGGAATTTGTGTTTCTATTCCAGCACCATGACAAGCAGTGTTATTGTTTTGTATTTCTCACATTATGAGGGAGACAAATGAGTGACAGCTGAGAGAACAGCTGGTCATAACCACTATAATGTAAGTGATGATGTAGATTTGTTTCATAGACATTCATGTTACTATATTACTATAAAACACCCAATAAAACATTTTATTGTCTGTAAATTGCTGTGCCATATGAGGAATAAAAACATGACTGACATCGCCTTTGGGATTGGTAACAGTATCTCTACTTCGCTTTGCACTACACCTCATTGTCCTGTCATTCATGATCTTCCTACTGTAGAACTGCAGGCTCAATCGTGTTAATTTTTTAATTAAGCAATAAACATATTTATTCTATAAGCTTTAATCCAGGTTGAGTTAAATTGTGACAGGATTTTTTTTCTTAGTTGCATCAGGGAGCTCCGGCTGAGCAAAGAGCCAGTAATAAAAAAACAAAATTTCACATTTCTGTTCAGGTTGAAATTTGATAGTGAATTGTCTGCGCCTGCGGGTCGTCCCCGTCACTATACAGACTGAGAGCGGGTCACCACAGGACTGCGTTAGATGTAAAGTTTGCGTTTAGGATTCTCAAGCTGATGCTGTTGTATTTATTTCCTTTATTTTTGCTCCTGTCTTCATTCACTTTGGTTATGTCATTTTTAAACAGCTGAAACCAGAATTTTAAATCCATCATTTTCTTTTTGTGATATGGGCCAATATGATTGAGAAGAAAATGCTTAAACAACACTGAGTTTGTTATACCCATTCTCAGTGACTGCAACTGCAACATGATTTAGGGCTGTGGTCGATGGGTTACCAGTGTAAGAAATGAATGTATTATATATTATATATAAAATTTATTTTCAGTAAATTTGAAAATAAATCAGGAAAGTCTATAGCATAAACAAGCATTTATTAGCATTTTACAAGCAGTTATACACAGCCACACACAGTAAAACCTTAACCCTTACAAATACTTAAATAATTAGCCCACACTAATGCCACCACTCTTTATAACCATGGTGAACCGAAAAGCATCATCTGCTCTGTTATGGTAAACCTGTACTCAGTGCAGCCGCAGATTCCAGGTCTTGGCAATCCAGAGTGAAACCCAGTGTTGTCTTTGGCTGTTGTAGCTCTTCCAGCTCTAAGTTTGGCATTTGGTGCAAGGTGATTTTTTTATTTTATTATTATTTTTTTGCTTACCATGGCTGTAATTACTGGATATTTGAGTTGCTCATTCCTGCTTGATCGTTCCTTCCAGGAATTCCTGCCAGGACTGGGCGTTGTACATAGACCTCTTTCATCAGCACGATGTTTTTGCCCACAGACATTTATTTTTTACATTTTAGGCATTTGGCAGACGCCCTTATTCAGATCGACTTACATTTTTATCTCATTATACATTTGAGCAGTTGAAGGTTAAGGGCTTTGCTCAAGGGCCGAACACGGACAACTTGGTGGTCGTGGGATTTGAACCTGGGACCTTCTGAACCGTAATCCACCTGATGATATTTAAAAATTTTTGCACCATGCAAAACTCTAGACTGTTGTGTGTAAAAATCATTAAAATACTGGATCTTTCTGGCATCGAGAAATATGTTAAGGTCAAAGTAGCAGAAATGAAATCTTTCTCAATGTTGGTGTTTCACTGGCACGTGAATTGAAGATATACCAGTGTGTTTACCTAATATACAGTTATTCCTATTAATGAGGCAGGTAAGTGTATTCCACATGTTGATTTACCAGTTGTAATCTCCACTTTCACTATAAAAATGACTTTGTGAATCCTCTAAGTTGCCAAGTTAAGCAATTTAAGTTTTAAGAAAATGTCTTTTATTCCACCAGGTGGAAGTGAGATCTATAATATTACACAAACACAAAAATGTGATTTTACCCCATATCGCTTCATGTCACTCATTTTCCTTTTATCTCAACTCCCTGTCAGGTCAACATCCAGCCTTCAGAGTGGCACCGCTCCGTTCTCCTGCCTCAGGCATGGCGTGGCTTTATGAGCCGGGCATACCATGCTGTCCTACAGGTGTGCACGTGTCTGTATATATATTTATCAGATGACACTTTTGCGTTGTATTTGAACCTGTTTAGAGTTGATCACGCAGTACTCCATCAGTCAGTTTCCTTAGCACACTCAAAAAAAAAAAAACATGCCAGTTGTGACATCAAAGAAACGAATACAGCTGAAAGCTGAGTATGCAAGCACTTGCAGTTAATTACCGCTCAGTGTCATCAGGAAGAGGAATGCTTTCAGTGCACCAGTGCAGACTTGAAAGAGGTTTTGGAGTAAGTGAAATACCTATAGATCTTCTATTGTCAGACATTTGTTCTTCTTGACAGGCTGCTGTCATACACTAGGACTGCAAATGTTACGATAAAATTCAGATTTCAACAGCATCCCCCGTAGGTGGAGTTTTTAAATCCGGTTATATTAATTATGATGAGAAAAGTAGCCCCAGGGTCTGGATTTACAAAGCATCTCAGATTAGCACATGCAAGTGCCGCTGTCTGATGCACTTTTTTTAGACCCCATCTGCTGCTTTATAGCCTCTACTTGAGCTATAAGCTTTGTGGTTCATAATATTGTGCACCCATCTGCTCACTGATTGCCCACTAGGCTTCTAATGGCTCACTCTGCGATGCTTGAGAAGCACTCGTTCCATGTGATAAGCTTATAGTCAACATCTTACATCAGGATAATTAATGAGTTTTTGTTTGCAGAAGATTCAGTGTTTGTTGTGGTGATTACTAAGTTTGGCGCTCTCTCTCTCAGGGGCGTAAGGCCGAGCTGGAGATGCTGCAGAAGCAAGGGAAAGAGAGTCCAGAGGAGCTGCAGTATAAACAGCACTGTGCCTGGCTCTGGTATTGTGCAGCAAACGCACATGCACACACGCACACATACACGCACACGCACGCACACGCACACGCACACGCACACACACACGCACACGCACACACACACGCACACACACACACACATATACAGGGCATGAATGACTTACTTTCTCCATGCCAGCTTCATTCATTTCCATCCATTATGCCTAACATTAAGCGTTCCGATCTTTATCTCAAACATTCAGGGCTGGCTGACTTTCTGGAATTTGTGCCATTAAGAACATTTTCCATGATTGTGCAGTCCCTGCTGTCGCCACCCTAAAAGCGATAATGTATTAATCCTTTATGCATTTTTTTTTTACCGTCAGTATAGCCACCAGTATTAAGATTACAGTTCCCGCTTTATGAGTTGGTAAACTGTCCGAAAAGGAAAGACGGTACATTGTGTAGTTGTAGCAGAAAGTTTTATGCGATACACACATTTAAAGTTATATACTGTACAACTTAGACTAACCCGCGAAGAATGTATAATTTATTGTTAACATTTTCCATTTAATTAGCTTAAATTTCTTTGTATGACGTAAATGCCTGTAAAAGAAATGCATTAGGAAAAAAAAATTTTTATATTTTTTTGGTGGAGATTTTTTTACTTTTTTTTTTTTTTTTTAATGAACTCATACATGAAGGCGTACTCATGTTCTGTTCACACGGGATTAGTATTACCTAGGGACCTTGTGTGATTTGTAATAATTGCGGTGGTTGTCTGTGATCTTAATCCCATGCAAATCGGCCATGTCTGTACTGTAATTTGTAAAGTAAAAATCCCCCCGCAAATGACCTGCCATATTTCACCTGAACACCGAACATGGGACCGAACATTGGTCCCATGCGATTAAGCATGTCTGTGATTTGGCCAGGATTTTTTCATTTTTTCAAGGTTTTTGTTTCCTATGTGCTTTTTTTTATCGATCTTCCACAAAGAATGGAGGCTGTGTTGGAGTGAAAGTATTTTGGGTGCTGGGTCATATCGCTATACACCATACAACAATACTGTGTGCAGAAAGAGAAAAACCACAAATAGGGCTTCATTTGTATGAAATGTAATGTTATTTATAATATGTAGTATAAATATAAATGTAATATACTATATACAGTAATATGTAATATAACATAAGCGTAATATTTATTTGTATGAAAAACATCATATCCGGGAGATGAGTCAGTAAATATGAGTAAAATTGCAGGCTTCGCTTATTCCGTGCGAATGCGCAACACGAAACTCTGATGTAGGGGGATAATTTCTAAATCACACAAGATCCCCTGATAATACTACTCCCGTGCGAATAGTACATTAGTCACATGACTGGGGATCTTTATAATATTTGAAAAAGAATCATGGCTGATATGGAGTTGAAATAAACGAGATGTAAGCAAACAATAACAATGAAGATTCTGCAAAGAAGTGTACACTGGTACCAAATGCTTTTTAATCAAAGTAGAGTTCATTTTTTTTTCACTTTACGTAAATTAATCTTTTGTCATTCTTGCGTATCGTGCAATGCCATATGTCGATGCACATTTTGAAATAAAATTGAAACTATGTCTGCATCATATTTAGTTCTTGCACCTTTACAGTTCCAAAAAGCGTTTTATACATTTTCTTTCATGCATATCTTTAAAAAAGGAAAAGCTGAATACAAGAACAAGAATATAATAACTCACCAGATTGGGACTAAACAGCTATGTGGCTACCATTTTTATTTATTAAAGCTATTTGGAAAAACATTCAATTTACTAGGGACCATAATGATTGGATTTTGGAGCAATGGAGAAAGGTCATGTGGTCTGATGAGACCAGACTGATCCTATTACAGAGTCACATAAAGCGATGGATCCGTCATGCATAGTGCCCACTGTACAAGCCTCTGGAGGCAGTGTTGTGATCTGGAGTTGCTTCAGTTGGTCAGGTCTGCTCTCAGCAACGTTATGTGGCAATAAAGTGAAATCAGCTGATGACCTGAATGTACTGAATGGGTAGATTATTATATCTATGGAGTTTTACTTCCCTGATGGCACAGATGTATTCCCAGACTCTAATTGGGAAGACTATATTTGCTTTCTCTTCATGCGTATACGTCTTCGCTCTTATATCACCTCCATTCGTACAGCTTTGGGATGTAATAGCACATTAAAATGAAATTGGGCGTACAGTAATTCCATTTTGGTACTCTGAGCCAATACAACTGTCAGAATGAACTAAACTGTTTGAAATGTTATGAAATGTTGGTGAAAAATAATGAAATCCCGTGTTTACTATTGTCAGTTAACATAAATCCATTTAAGAATGTGATTTTTAGATTACTTTGTGTTCGTTTCTAGTTATAAATTTGTTCCATTTAAGTCCTATTTTCTTTTCATTGATTTTTTGGCACAAATGATCAAAATTAAAGTGATGCATAAATAGTTTTTTCTCAAGAATAAAAAAAGATAAATGTATCCTATATATGGTACAAGAATTTTACACAATGATGCTTTTCTGTCCATTTGCTGTTCTTTTGTGAATATACTACACCAGATTTATAGATCATATTTTAATATTTATTTTAAATCGAGTGTGTACTGTTACTAAAATCCATTTGTGGTTGGCTTTATAATAGAGTGATTTTAAAGCTTTTATGGAATTATTAACATGAATGAAAAATTAGTAGTAGCTAATGTGTGGTAGCTAATTAGTAGCAGCTGTGTGCGACGTTAAGGACACAATTCAGAGACAACATCAGAGATTTGGACTGTACAGTAGGTTCTCAGATTTTGAGCGAGTATGGCACCATGGATTTCTTTCCCATCTGTAGTTATCAGGTGTGAATGCATCCATGTGTGTGTTTTTGACCTTATAAGGAACATGTGGCTAGTCCCAACAAGTTTTTTTTTTTTTTTTTTTTTTTACCTTAGGGGGAAAAAAACGCCCTAGTTGTTCCCTTGTGCCGTGTTCAGTTAGGGATGGGTGGGGAGTAATAATTGCAGTGTGTGACAAAGATCCTCACATGGAAAAATGTGTATTGCTTGTGTGAGAGTGTAAGTGCGCTGGTTAATGTGTTGACAGGACAAGATCTGGCCCCAAAGACAGAGGAGCGTAGTGAAGAATAGCTTGCGTTGTAGAATAATGGGACTTTGAAAAGAAGATGGGTGGAGGGCATGTTGGTGGTGTATTTGAAGTAGTATGTAGTGGTGGTGTGTTACCTCGACTCTTAAATCATCGCCTGTAGAGATGAAAGGTTGACCTGTGTGTCCGCGCTGCACAGTAAATCAGCTCTCCTTTGCTCTCTCCTTCTCTTCAGGGTCAGAGACCAGCTGACTGATGTGGTGAAGGCTGCAGCCAAGTAAGTAACAGAGGCTAATGCTGTCCTCCTCCCCCTCTGTTAAGTCCTCTCTAATCCTCATTATTGGCCATAGTCTGAGTTCTAAGGTATCTCAGGCACAAATGAAACCAGCCAACTTTCAACCTGAATAAGGATTTTAATAGCGAATTCCTGCTAGCCAGATAGAGGTGTCAGTCTTATTAAATCAAATCAATGTAAAGATCAGTTCAATGTCAACTGAATAGCAGAACAAATGCAAATGTGTCTGTCCGAAGTGATTAGACATGAGGTCATAGTTTGTCTGAGTGTGAGTCAGGGATAGTTATTGACACAAAATGTGTGTGTGTGTTTTAGGGACAGTCCTGTGGTCCAGGGAAACTGCATCCTTGCTCTAAGTGGTCTTGCTGTCGTCCTGAGCCGCCACGAGAGCAGCCTTCCTGCTCAGAGCGATGGACAAGTCGAGGTAAGGAAATCCTTACCTGTCCACTCTTTATTTGTTCATTCATCTCCCAAGTAGCACTTTTTCCTGTTTGACATCGGGATGGATCCTCTTACTGGGTATGAGGTGGGAGTGGAAAAATTTCATTCTAACCTCACTCGGTGTACTCTAATCCAATTTATGTTTAAATATGGTTTGTTTTGTATGTATCAATTGGATTATAAGGCTATATTCCCTGCCCGGCCAAAGAAAAAGTCATCACCTGGATTTAACTAAGCAAACAAGTAAGAGCTTTCCATTGGATTACTGCAGTGATTAATATGGTTCAGCTGGCAACAAGTTATTTCCCCTAACTGATACAGTGAGTAGCTTCTCGTTTCTCATACAACCATGTCAGAAGACCTGTGGTCATGGCAAGGATTTTATTCTCTTTTATTTCTCTGCATCAAGCAAAAGAAACATTTAAGGAGTTGGGTTGGGAAGTGTCTAACGCATTATAAGTACTGTGACTAAACAGCTGTGTAGCCTTAAGAAAACATCTTATCAGTGAGGGTAACCGGAAAAAAGGCTTTGGTTTGCTAGGGAGCATAAAGAATGGACTGCTCTGGAGCATTGAAAAAAAAGGTCATATGGTCTGATGAGTCCAGATTTACCCTGTTCCAGAGTGATGAGGCATCAGGGTAAGAAGAAAGGTGGATGATGCGATGCACCACCATCATGTCTAGTGCCTCCTGTACAAGGTGGTGAAAGCAGTGTTTTTGTCAGGTCTTGGTTTAGCAATGTTGGAAAAAAAGGTCATCTGACTACCTGAATATATTAAATAACCAGGTTTTTCTGGAAAAATGTTATGACATTGCATAAGCTTATGGAAATGATGCCACGGTGAATGCCTGTTTCAATCAAAGCAAACGTTGGTCCAATGAAATTTTTGTTTTACTTTTTTTTGACCAGGCACCGTGGTATAGAACTAATAATACGTCTGGTTTTATACAGTAACACAAGTGAATTTATGTCTGCAGGTTGGCCCAGAGATCCTACCTACTACCCACTGGCTGTCTATGGTGATTGACACTCTTCTTAGCATTGTGAGCAGCAGCAGTCGTCCGAAAGGACAGGTTTTCCCCTGGTTTGTTCATGTGAGTACTACACCGACTCTAGACCACTCAATCTCTGTCATTTACAAGAGGAAAACCATACTTCAGTATGTGTCAGCTCAGTCATGTCATCTTCTCTTTAGTTAGCTGTGCATGAGTTTGGAAACATGATAATTGTGTAGAGGTTTTCTATCCTACATATTTGGAATATACTGAATTCTGTAACGTATCCTTTTCCTGTTCAGACTGTAGTGTTTTTCATTCTAAAATGTGTTTTATGGTGATGGATGGATATAATTCCAGACAGTATATGAGTCCAGGGTTCTTAAAACTGGGCATGATGTGGGAATACACCCTAGATGGGATCACAGTCCAGTGCTGTGCAATATACAAACATATTAACACCTAGTATCAGTTAGTCGTCAATCCACCCATCAGCATGAGGTGATGGGGAAACCAGAGAACCCAGAGGAAACCCATGTGGATAGGGTGAGACCATATGCAAGTCTATACAAATCAGGGACACTAGATCTGTGATGTCTGTAGGAACACTGCTCGCTGTGTCTGGAAGGTGTATCTTTTGAAGGGAAAATACAAGATATTGAGAAGTGGAAAAGTGATTTAAAAGAAGAATGGAATTAAGGAGAATATTTAAATTTTATACGGTCGAAAAGAAAACTCATCCAACACACACCATTTCAATTTACACTCCAAACTCTTTTACATTTGTATAACTTTTCTGTACAGTATTAGTTTCACAGAATCATTTTCTCCCAATGTAGCGCTCATACTCGGGCGAGAACACAGCCAGTACCATTGCTCGCTCCTGCGCCGCACTGGGCCTGGCAATGCTAGTTCCTGTCCTGGTCACCTCACACAGGGATGCAGTTCTCTCTATACGAGACACGTTACAAGCAGGCCTGCCTGGTATGCCCACCGCAGACGACTCCCAAGCTCTACAGTTCCACAGCGGCTTGGCATTAGGTATGCTGCTGGCCTGGCTTAACGAGGAGAAAGTCAGGTAGGTGATTTTTGAGTTGGGGAACAAATTATAAATAATGCAACACTATGAGCATTTCAAATCAACATATAGTTACGCGATCATGTAATGAAATTGAAGTGCTTAGTGGTGATGAAATGAAATAGCATTGTGTGGTAACTGATGGCTCTGTAAGAAGGTCTGTGGATGGGCATCTGTTATGTAGGAAAATTTGTGTTCAAGTACACGATCACTGGTTGCAGTTACTGATCAAAAGTACACTCTTCGGCTTGCAAGACTAATCCTAAACATAGCATCCTGTTTTTTCTTTATTGACTGGAGAAAGAAAAAAGAAAAAAAGAAACATGTTATGCGATATGTTTGCATGTGTGTGTGTGTTGTTAACAGTGACATTGGAGGGCAGACCATGTGGGAATTGATGCTGAGCTCTTTGGAGCGTCTGGAATCATGCTGCTTCAACAACCAGCTGGAATATAAGTATGTCCAAAATGCTGTGTATTAAATTTAATGTATTTCTGTTTATTATTATAATTTTAAAACAGAAATTTTAATGGACACTTTAGCTGTAATGCAATGTGCACAATATCACCCTTAACTCAAATGTTGATCATCGATTCCATTACCTTCATAGCAGGGGTAGAATTAAATTGAGTAAAATATAGTAAAGTAATAGTAAATGAATATCATTTAGTACCCATAATAAAACACGTTACAACACACTTTACTGACATTATCATGATCTCGTATTGCTTAACCCTAGTCGATGTTATACAAACCAAACTGGAATTGTTTGGGATCACAATTTATTGTTTTCAAAGGAAACACACATGAAAGTAGTCTAAATAGAAAATATTCATATATTATATTCATATACAGTACAGACCAAAAATTTGGACACACCTTCTCATTCAAAGAGGTTGAATTTGTATTATGGCAAGAAAAAAGCAGCTAAGTGAAGAAAAAAACGAGTGGCCATCATTACTTTAAGAAATGAAGGTTAATCAGTCCTAAAAATTAGGAAAACTTTGAAAGTGTCCCCAAGTGCAGTCAAAAAAAGCATCAAGCGCTACAAAGAAACTGGCTCACATGCGGACCACCCCAGGAAAGGAAGACCAAGAGTCACCTCTGCTGCGGAGGATAAGTTCATCCGAGTCACCAGCCTCAGAAATCGCAAGTTAACAGCAGCTCGTATCAGAGAGCAGGTCAATGCCACACGGAGTTCTAGCAGCAGACACGTCTCTAGAACAACTGTTAAGAGGAGACTGTGTGAATCAGGCCTTCATGGTAGAATATCTGCTAGGAAACCACTGCTAAGGACAGGCAACAAGCAGAAGAGACTTGTTTGGGCTAAAGAACACAATAAAGAACACAATAGAGAAAACTCTTTGAATGAGAAGGTGTGTCCAAACTTTTGGTCTGTACTGTATATAATAATATTCATAATAGACATGCTGACATAGTTAGAAATAATGATTTTGATGGAAGTGATGTATGAGTTCTTCAAACCTTCCCTTCATTAAAAAAATTACAGCCTGGCAGACATGCTAGCTGTCAATTTTTCAATATAATCTGATGAGATTTTACCCCATGATTCCTGAAGTATCTCCTACAAGGCGGATTTGCTTGACGATCAGGCTGCTCCCACAACAGCTCAATAGGGTGCAAGGATCCGGAGACTGTATTGACCACTCCATTACAGACAGAATTCCGGCTAACTTTAATTGTTTGTGAAATGGATAAAATTGTTGTGAATTTCATGAATTAGCATAAAGATAGAAATATTTAGAACTTTATTTTTGACAGCACCGTTTCTGTCTTGCAACTGCATTATAAGCAACGAAACATTAATAAATTGCAAGGGTATATCTAAAATAGGACATTAATCTTGCAATTTAAAGAATCTATGTATACAAATACTATGATCATTACGGTAAAACAAGGATTAATGCATAGAATATCTGTATAAAGATTTGGTTAACTAACTCTCTCTTTCTCTCTCTCTCTCTCTCTCTGTCTTTGACTATTTCAGTTCTGGCTGTGTTCTTGGTGTTGGGCTGCTACTCAGCTCCCTCTGTAGCAGTAGTGATGCTGAGCAGCGAATGTGTGTGTCTGTCTCTCTGGACAGACTTCTTCAGAGCTTGCAGGACAGCGGGAGCATGGGACGCATGCAGCAGGAGGTTTTATTCACCACCCCGACATTACATACATTCTAATGCAGGACACAGCGACCTGCTGTGAGAAATTAAAGTGCTTATTATTTTCTCCTTCACTCAAATCTACCCGTAGGTGTTGGCATACTCTGTGGCATGTGCTGGAGCGTCAGCGTTTAGTTGCGGTATTATTGATGCCAGTAAGGCTGAGGAGGTGATGAACACCCTGCGATCCATGACCGAGGAGAGCCAGCAGGTGAGGACAGACAAGCCCGGTCTTAATACGCCAGTATTGACATTTCTTAATAAATGCTCATTTGCTTTGTGTATACACTAAGGATTGCGTTAATGAGGTTCATGATAATGTCTGTGTTTGTTGTGTGCAGACTCCAGGCTTGGCCCTGGCTCTGGGCCTCGTTGTTCATGGACTCTCGTCTTGCGGACATGGCAAAGCAGAGGACCTTCACCCGCGCTTGCTGGCTGCGTACACCAAGATCCTCTTGGCAGAGGTATTGTTCAGGAAACCAAGTTCAATCCACAAATAATTCAATAATTTAAACAAAAAAAAATGTTGGTTAAGCCACACAGTAACCAATGAATACTTAAAGCATGAATTAATCTCACGTAAGGCATGAAGAACCAGTGAGAAACAGGAGCAGATGATAGAGAGAGAGAGAGAGAGAGAGAGAGAGAGAGAGAATGATCAGGCCTTTGATTAGTATACTGCTGATGCTGAATGCTGCGTGGTTGGAACAGACGAGAGGGGAAATGAGGTTGCAGCTGCTGATGTTACTTAAACACCCAATTTTTATATTGTATTCTTTAAACATTTTTTAACTGTAAGAGTAAATCCTTAGTTATTTAATTTAATTTAATATGAAGAAATGAAGGGTGGCTCAAAACTTTAGCACAGTACTGTACAGTATATATGGCCCAACTAACTTAATGTAAAAATAAATTGCGCAATGGTTTAATTTTAGAGGAATAAAGCTTTTGTTACGCAGCTCTAGATCATATGTTTGTGCTTTGCTCCTTATTTCCTGCAATCAGGGCTGCCCGACTATGCAGAGACTCGCAGCTCTGAACGGAGTGATCGCTTTGGTGGGATCCGAGACTGCTTTCCTTCAGGTACGTGTCCTCCAAAACAATCCGGGATCTTCTGGCGCTCACGGTTAACGGTTTAATGAAGACTGATTCTGCCGTAGGTCGCGGTTTTGTGCAGGAAATCCATTCAAGCAGCCCTCAGTGTAGCTTTGAAGCGTTCTGCTTTTGTTCGATTTCTTTTATTGATTATCCTAAAGCATTGGTTACAAATGAGTGGCTTTTAAAGCCAAGGCTATAAATGTGGCACCAAGCAGCACTTTCTAAACAGCACTTTACTACCTGCTCATTTGCTCTTTCAACCCCAGATCCATTATCACCAGCTTAGGTGGTTTCAGCCTGAAATGCCAGTCTCATACGGCTGCTGCCCTTTTTAAAAACGCACACCTGTGCCAGCTTAGTCTTTGTGTGGCAAATTACACTCCTCAGTGCCCACCCACTTCACACACACACACACACACACACACACACACACACACACACACACACACACACACACACACACACACACACGGAGCTGTCTCGCCATTTAAATGCAAATGCCACCATACTTGGATGCCAGCCAGGAAGTGTCTCCATAGTAACAGCAGAACTTGACAACGGGAGTGAGGGAAGGATTTTTCTCCCAGTGCAGAGAGAAATCCTTGTGGATGTCTCTGATTACACAGCTCTCCCAAATGATGAAAAGATGCACTTAAATGAAACTCCGAATTATTTCAGACCCGAGTGTGTTTCAGAAATACTGTACATTTCCAAACTGCATTTCAGGGCATTCAAAGTTTTACGCCAGTGCTCATTTGTAAAAGTGGCGTTTGTAAAAGCAGTAAATGCCTGATTTTGGTGAAAGCGGTTATTCTTTTATTTTTATTTATTTATTTTTTGTGAGCAATATGTGTGTATATGCTTAATGGAATTCAGCTGCCAGTCTGTGCTTTTTAAATCCTGCCTTTATGAGCAGTAAGCCTGTCAGACTGAAATTTTCAGAAACCAAGCAGCATATTCTGCTGTCACAAAACAGCATACTAATAATAAAAGAAATCACACCGGAGGAACATCAGCCACTTCTGGGAGATTGCTCTAGGTTGAAATTAGTTTTATGCTACTGTAGCAGTATTACTCTTTGCTTTCTATATATCAACCCTTGGTGTTGGACTCTATATAAAGAGAATTATCTGTAGATTATTAATTTTAGTGATGGCCAATTATTCTGAAGTAGTCTATATAACGTTGGAAGCTGTTGCGTAAGAATGCATTTTTATTCCATGTATCTTGCAGCTCAAAAGTGAATCAGAGCTGTCCCCTCAGCAACAGAATCGACTGAATGAAGTCATAAGATCTCTTACACAGGTAAGATGCTTTGCTGTTCTCGCATTCTGTCTTTTAATATATTATCATCCCTAATACACAAAAATAAATTTTCCCCTTTCTCCTCGTTGCCCAGATCGTCTCTTTCTCGGGAACAATAGGTTTGCAGTCTAATGGAGCTTGTTTGGTGGCTCACCTGTATTTGGCTCACATGTCCAGCAGCCACAGTAGAACTGCAGGTAAGATGCTCTAAATCATGGATTCGCGAACTTCTCGCAGTCGGGAACCCTTTTAACAGTGAAATAAATGTAATGCCCTCGTTCAGCGCAGCTTGGATTTGTTTTACAAGCAACTGTTCAGACTTTAGGCTCCCAGAATCACTCTTCCACAGTCTGAGTCCTGGAATATGTCTGTGAAAAGAACTCCATATATGGGATTAATTTATAATTCAGCACGTTCAGGTCATCAGCTGACTTCATTTTATCTGAGTCTTGACCTGACCAAGTGAAGCATAACTTGTACACAGTGTACAGGCTTGTAAAGTTGGCACTATGCATGATATACACATCGCCCTGCTATGGGGTCAGTCTGAGCTCATCAGACTGACCCGATCTAGAAAATCTTTTTTAATTTGCTCCAACGTGCAATCTTTATTCTTCCTAGCTAAATATAAGCTTTGTTTCCTGATTAGCTTTAGTGGTTTAGTCCCAAACCTGTGAGTTTTCTCACAGTGTGCATGCTACTTTTACTATGAAACAACTGTGATTTTTATTACATTTTTTATATGTAATAAAAATATGCAACTTCACCAAGTGTTTAAGTGATCGCCATTCTTCCCCAAAATTGACGGGTCAGCACTATCCTTCCAGGTTATTTAAAATCCCTTTAGTTGATTTTGTTGTTTGGCAGTATTGAATGCTGAATGTTTTAATAATGATGGGTTGCAAATTCCACTGATGTAAAAAAAAATATATAGCTAAAAATAAAATTATTGATTAGGAGTCGAGATAGACAATCATGGGCATTTGTTAGCTCATGCTTTTTTTTTTTACCAAGTGTATACACTGGTGGTGAATGGGGAAGGACCAACTGAAACAGAATCCTGGGGTTCCCAGAGCTTTTCTAGGGTTTCCTGCCATACTTTGTGAATATTGCAAAATCGGCATATAGATCCATTAAAATACTAAATTTATAATAAAGGAAGCACAGTCTATCTAATATAAACATGCCACTTTTTCTTTTTGTCATTCTCTTGCTCTGTCTCTCACTCAGTGCCTCAAGATTTTAGCTACCTCCCTGAAAAGAGTATCCTCAGAGCATTGGTGTTCTACATAATTGAAGCTGGAAGAAAAGGTATCTAGCTTGGTTTTTTTATTTCTCTACTTATAAACACGGGATTTTCCTAAGCTGTATGCTCTCTCCATCTCTCTCTCTCTGTTGTTTTCTTTGGCTGCAGGACCTGAGGCCATTACTCCTGATCTGATTAAAACAGTACTGGCTCCGCTGGCCTCAGTGGGCTCTAGCTTCCAATATCCACCTGTTAACTGGAGCTCCATTCTCTCACCTCTGATGAGACTTAATTTTGGTAACCGTTATCATTTCTTGCACTTGCCTTTGGCGTGTGAAAATGATTGCTATTTGTTTCTTATTATTTGCTTATTTGTTCCATGCTGTTTGTTTTATACTGTAAAATGAGGAGCAAGTATAATGGCTATAAATAGTGATATAATAATAGTAAGTTGAGGGGAAAAAAGCAGTCAGTCGATGTCAGCAATATCGATGTACATTTAAGAATGTGAGTTTTTGTATTCTGAATGTTTTACTGTGACTACTAGTACTAATAATTAATTTTCATATCTGGAATAAATGCCATATATTAGTTAGGCATAATTGATCAGGCGATTGAGCGTGTGCTTGCTCTCTTGTGCCCTCTGTAGGTGAAGAAGTGCAGCATCACTGCTTAGAACTGGCTGCGAGTCAGGCACAGACTTCCTCCAGCGCCTCACTGTTCCTGGGTGTGTGGCTCGCGCCTCCTCTGGTCCACAGTCTCAGCGTGAGTGGTCACTTGCACGGACATGTTTACTGTATGTGCACACTTTCATGAGCATTCATGAGCATGAGTTTCCATTCAATATAAGCCGTGCTTCTGTAGAAATGTGATGAAAAGTATGTGTAACTCATATGTACGTGCAGTAACGGATTATGCACACCACGTTACACCATTTTAAAAGGACACAATAATTCACACGTCTGTATTCTGTTTTCAGCAACGCACCAGAGCTCTCCTCTATGAATGCCTGTGTTTCTGGATGAAGCATGTCGCAGATGATAAGCTGCAGGTGTACGTAGAAAGCTTGGCCGTACAGCAGTTTAACCCAGACCACCGAGCTCAGAGGCTCTCTCTTTGCCTCTCCATCCTTCATGGCCTTGCTAAGGCTATGGCCCTGCCCAACCCTGCACAGAACTGCTGGACTGTCCTGTGCTCCACAGCAGAGAAGATTTTTCACCTTTTACCTGATCGCATCCAGGTATGAGTACACTTACAGTCACTAATTAGTCACATCAATGAGTCACTAATGCTAGGCAAGTGTTTTATAAGTGTTAGCTTGGCTGTAAAGAATATAAATAGTAATAAATAGGTTTGTTGTTTAACTTTCTATAGGCACACGAGGTGATGCTCTATGAAGGGATCTGTTCGTGTTTATCAGAAATGAACGACACAGAGATAGACAGGATCGTCAAAGTCACCGAGGTACATTTCGGTCAAACACAAATATGAAAATATGTTTTAAACATATAATTTTCAAATGTGAATATTATGTAGATTGAAAGCATTCGTTTATTCCACTCATGTACATACACTGATCAGCCATAACATTATGACCACATGTCTAATATTGAGTAACCAAAACAGTAATAACACCTTTATGCCGGAGCCAGCATTAACCTTTGCCTCAGTTTGAGCTCTTTCATTCCCCATGTGCAACCATGATGGCCAGTTCACCAGTTTTCCTTTCTTGGATCACTTTTTGGTCTGTCCGGGCCACTGCAGCCTGGGATCAACCCATAAGACCTGCAGTTTTGGAGTTGCTCTGACCAAGTTGTCTATCCATTACAATTTGGCCCTTCTCACAATAGCTACATCTTCAGTATCTGGGAGGGATACACAGTCCAAACTCCAAATCTGCAGCTCTTGTGGGATGTTGCTGGTCTGTACTGGTCAGGTCCTACCAAAAGTAATTCAAGGAAGGAAAACCAGTGAACTGGAGACAGGACCATGCGAGCCAGAGTTTACAGATGCACACGGGGAGCGAAGGCTGGCCTGAGTAGTCCGATCCATTAGAAGTGCTAGTGCAGAGCAAATTGATGAAAAAGTTAATGCTGGTTGTGATAGAAAGGTGTCAGAGCACATAGTGCATCCCTGTTGTTATGGCAAAAACGGAACCTAGTCAATATTAGGCAGGTGGCCATTATGATATGGCTTATTGTTGTACATTGTGCATTTTTCCTGCTTTGGTCCATTTGATTTCACTATTACTAAGGAAAAGTTGAATGAAAGGTTTTAATGCTGTATTAAGACGTGGTAAATAACACTGCTTTGTTTGTCCCATGCTGACCTCTACAGGCCAATGTGGAGAAGACCACCTTCATTCTGTCTTACTTAAGTTCGAAAGGCAGAATTCCACTCTTGGGCCTCAATGATATCATCAGCATCGTATTACAGAATGGAAAACCCGAGAAAATCAGCTGGCTGTTAATGCAGTGCTTCTACCAGTCACGTTTAGCCTCAAACCCCAACACAGGCAAGCCAAATATTTAACCGTAGTGCAGGGGTCTTCAACTCCAGTCCTGGAGGGCGAGTGTCCAACACATTTTAGTGATTCTTCTTCTCAAACACAGCTGAATCAACTAATCGTTTAATTACTAGGTTCAGTGGGTGTGTTTAAGTGTTGGTGAGTTACAAACTGTACTCCAGAACTGGAGTTGAAGATCCCTGCTGTAGTGTTAATATGTTCTGATAATTCACTAGTACAAATAGGGCTTTTTTTTTGTTTTTTTTTGAGAATCTAGAAAATCATTATAATATTTGCTGTTTCAGTAGTAAATTATGAAATAGTAGTGTGTTCTGTAATTTATAACATGTTCATTCATAATGATGTAAAGAGAAAGTAAGGAATTTGACAGTAAGCCCAGTATGGTATATTAGCAAAGGTCAACCTAGAAGCACCTTTTTGTAAACGGGTAGCCTGGAGGAATCCTCTTATTAATTTTTGGAGACCCCATGGACAGTATTAAATACAGTAGATCATGATGAGTAAATAATGGTTCTTTAATCGTTCTTCAGTTGTAGTTTTCACAAGGGCTTCTGGAGTCTTTGAAACCTTATACACGAAGGCCCTCTTGTACATATAACTCCCAAGATTCGTTTATGTTCCAATAATTTAATCAGCTACTTTCTTACAAATAAACCAAAGGTAACAGTTGATTTCTGCACCTTGTTCCAGATCAATGTAGTCTCGTAGTTAAAATTTCACTTGTCTTTAGGTGTGGCCAAAAGAATGGAATGGCTTCTGGAGTTGATGGGCCACGTCAGGAAAGTGCTATATGGAGCACCCACTGTACAATGTGATGACGTCAAAAAGGTACATAATGAGAATAAGTGTTTGCTTGCAGAGGTAATACAAGTGATCGGTTACAAGTGATTAGACTCCATATGTATAGGTTAGACAAACGCTTATACACTACCTGGCATCATCATAATAATAATAAGTTGCTATTTCAGATGTGTGAAATTATTTGCATCTATCAAAAAAATGTTAATGATTTTTATTTTAATTTTGGGTTCAGGCTGATTGGGTTAGAATGGCAGACTTGACATGTTAAAAGGAGGGTGATGCTTGAAATCATTGTTCTTTCATTGTTAACCATGGTGACCTGCAAAGAAACGCGTGAAGCCATCATTGCGTTGCATAAAAATGCTTCACAGGCAAGGATATTGTAGCTATTAAGAGTGAACCTAAATCAACAATTTATATGATCATCAAGAACTTCAAGGAAAGAGGTTCAATTCTTGTTAAGAAGGCTTCAGGGCGTCCAAGAAAGTCCAGCAAGCGCCAGGATCGTCTCCTAAAGAGGATTCAGCTGCGGGATCGGAGAGCCCCCAGTGCAGAGCTTGCTCAGGAATGGCAGCAGGCAGGTGTGAGCGCATCTGCACGCACAGTGAGGCGAAGACTTTTGGAAGACGGCCTGGTGTAAAGAAAGGCAGCAAAGAAGCCACTTCTCTCCAAAAAAACATCAGGGACAGATTGATCTTCTACAAAAAGTATGGCGAATGGACTGCTGAGGACTGGGGCAAAGTCATATTCTCGGATGAAGCCTCTTTCCGATTGTTTGGGGCATCTGGAAAAAGGCTTGTCCGGAGAAGAAAAGGTGAGCGCTACCATCAGTCCTGTGTCATGCCAACAGTAAAGCATCCTGAGACCATTCATGTGTGGGGTTGCTTCTCATCCAAGGGAGTGGGCTCACTCACAATTTTGCCCAAAAACACAGCCATGAATAAAGAATGGTACCAAAACACCCTCCAACAGCAACTTCTTCCAACAATCCAACAACAGTTTGGTGAAGAACAATGCATTTTCCAGCACGATGCAGCACTGTGCCATAAGGCAAAAGTGATAACTAAGTGGCTCGGTGACCAAAATGTTTAAATTTTGGGTCCATGGCCTGGAAACTCCCCCGATCTTAATCCTATTGAGAACTTGTGGTCAATCCTCAAGAGGCGGGTGGACAAACAAAAACCCACTAATTCTGACAAACTCCAAGAAATGATTATGAAAGAATGGGTTGCTATCAGTCAGGATTTGGGCCAGAAGTTGATTGAGAGCAGCCCAGTCGAATTGCAGAGGTCCTGAAAAAGAAGGGCCAACACTGCAAATACTGACTCTTTGCATAAATGTTATGTAATTGTCGATAAAAGCCTTTGAAACGTATGAAGTGCTTGTAATTATATTTCAGTACATCACAGAAACAACTGAAACAAAGATCTAAAAGCAGTTTAGCAGCAAACTTTGTGAGTTTGTATTTCTCAAAACTTTTGGCCATGACTGTATAGCGTGAAACCAGAACTCACAGGATTAAGACTGAACTACGCGTCCATATGAAAATCACTTAATCAGAGAAAATGCTTCAAGTTGTTAGAATAAAGATTGGAATTTGAAGCAATGGGAAAAAAGTCATGTGTTCTGATTGACCCCATTTTAAGATTGATGGGCACAACAGGATAAGAAGGGAAGCGCATGAAGAGATGCATTGCCCACTGTACAAGCCTCTGGAGATAGTGTTACGAACTCGGGTTGCTCCAGTTTGTCAGGTCTAGGCGCAACAATGTTATGTGGCAATAAAATGAAGTCACCAGGTTATGACATCTATGGATTTGTATTGTTAATCAATATAAATAAAAGAGAGGTTTTGTCTGTACACTGGTCAGAGCTCACTTTTTCAATGATATCTTCAGGTTTCATACATTTGGAGGACCAGGAAGTAGTTTTAGAAAATCTTCTGTCTCTCTGCTTATTTCAGAACGTAAATGTGTGTGCGTGCGTGTATTTGTGTGCGTGCGTGTATTTGTGTGTGTGTGTGTGCGCGTGTGTGTGTGTGTGTGTGTGTATTATAAAATTTAAATTATAATACACACACACACAAATATATATACATACACGTATAACACTTACAGAGCTTTGCGATGTTACCTCAGGAAACCAGAAAGTACAACATCATCTGTTCAGAAAACCTTTTCTATAAAATAAATAACACTTAAAGAGAGAGTTTTTTTTTTTTTGGAAATGTTGACTGCATATTCTGCATATTCCAGGATGTAAACTGTGAAAGAACATGAGGAATTATACTATAGTATACAGTGGCCCCCTTACTAATTTCTTATTTTTTGCATGTATGTCAAACTTTAATGTTTCAGTCAGATCATCAAACAAATTTCTCTAGCCACACCCCAGGTATCAGGTATACAAAAACCTGTGATTTGTCATGTCATAATGGTATATAATAAAATATATAATAATGATTACTGCCACACCTGTTCGCAATCAAGAAATCACTTAAATAGGACCTGTCTGACAAAGTGAAGTAGACCAAAAGATCCTCAAAAGCTAGACATCATGCCGACATCCCAAAAAAATCCAAACGAAAACAAATGAAAAAGAAAATAATTGAGCTCTATCAGTCTGGAAAAAGTCATAAAGCCATTTCTAAAGCTTTGGGACTGCAGCGAACCACAGTGAGAGACATTATCTACAAATGGCAAAAACATGGAATAGTGGAGAACCTTCCCAGGAGTGGCTGGCTGTCCAAAATTACCCTAAGAGCACAGCGACAGCTCATCCCACAACAACATCCAAAGAACTGCAGGCCTCACTTGCCTTAGTTAAGGTGAGCGCTCACGGCTCCACCATAAGAAAGAGACTGGGCAAAAATGGTTTGCTTGGCAGAGTTCCAAGACGAAAACCACCGCTAAGGAAAAAGAACATAAAGACTCGTCTCAGTTTTGACAGAAAACATTGTGATGAGCCCCAAGTCTTTACTTTGTGGACTGACGAGACAAAACTTGAACTTTTTGGAAGGTGTGTGTCCTATTATGTGTGGTGTAAAAGTAACACTGCGGTTCAGAAAAAGAACATCATACCAACAGTAAAATATGGTGGTGGTTGATAAGAGGAACCATGAATTCTGCTGTGCCGTGTGGAGAATGTCGGGCCATCTGCTTCTGACCTCAAGCTGAAGCGAACTTTGGTTCTGCAGCAGGACAACGATCCAAATCACACCAGCAAGTCCACATCTGAATTACTTAAGAAAAGCAAAATGAAGACTTTGGAGTGGCCTAGTCAAAGTCCTGATCTTAATCAAATTGAGATGCTGTGGCATGACCTTAAAAAGGCAGTTCCTGCTCAAAGACCCTTCAATGTGGCTGAATTACTGTACAACAATTCTACAAAGATGAGTGGGCCAAAATTCCTCCACAGCGCTGTAACAGACTCATTGCAAGTTGTCGAAAACGCTTGATTGCAGTTGTTGCTGCTAAGGGTGACCCAACCAGTTATTATTGTAGGTTTAGGGGGCAAACACTTTTTCACACAGGGCTATGTAGTTTTGAATTGTGTTTTCTCTTAATAAAACCCTTCATTTAAAAACTGCATGATGTGTTTACTTGTGCTGTCTTTGACTAATATTTAAATTAGTTTGATGATCTAAAAAAACATACAAAAATATAAGAAATTAGAAAGGGGCAAACACTTTTTCACACCACTGCATATATATAAATAAGTGAGTTTTATTTGGGAGGCAACACTTAAAATCCATTTTGCTTCATAGAGTGCAGATAATACCTACAGTCCATGTAATCATGATGTTTATTTGATAGAATGAGTCAAATCCAAAGATAAAAATATTAATTGTTATAATTCTTAATCTGTGTGCATTTATTTGTGCATAATGAGATTATTATAGTAATAAAAGAGATGTAACCAATTCTCAACCCTTCGCACAGGGCTCCAGTTTCCTGCTAGATGTTTTCGCAGCGGCAGTAGTGTCATGGGCGGACCACTCCATGCCTCTTCTCATCGGCATCCGAGCCCAGTGGTTTCCCTGGCAAAAGTCATCCAAGCACCTAGATTTGCCGCATGACCTATATGTGAACCCCGCATCCAATGAGGAGACAGTTAAACATTGTGTGCTGGCAATGTCATACAGCCTGAAACATCTTTTAACCAAAGAGCCATGGAAGGCCCAGTCCGAGAAGGTATGGTCTGTTGAAATAGTGATTACTGACAGTATAATAATAATCGTAACTAAAGACCAGAGATGACTGAATTTGTGACCCAGGAAATGTGAGAAACTATTAATTAAAAAAAAAGTCTGATATTCACAGAATAAAACTAGATGAGGTCTGCTATTACAGGAAAATAATCAACAAAGCAATGTTGCATTGAGGCCTGACGTGAAGGCAACCACCCCTGAGTTATTCTTTCATATACCAGTACATGCTTAAGTGTTTTATTCCCTTTATACTGTAGCAATTCGCCAGTGATTACATATTTTATTAACTAAAGAAGAAGAAAGAAGAAACCATTTTAACAGTTAAAAGTTACATACTGTATATTGTTGTGGAACATCCATAACACAAGGTAGTTCATGCTATCATTTAAGTTCTTTCTCTAGTCTCTCTTTTTTTTTCCTTCCTCTCATGACATTTAAGGCGACAAAAAAAAAAAAAAAGAAGAAGAAGAAGAGGTTTGCTGTGTTACTGGGGAAACCAGAAAGTACGTCATCTTTTCAGAAGACTTCCTTAGTAAAGGAAATAACACCTAGAGAGAGTGTTGGTTGTGACTGTTGCAGCGTACTAACTATGGAGACGACTTCCATTATTGTTAATCAATATTTATAAAAGAGAGGTTTTGTCTGTACACTGAACAGAACTCACTCTTTCAATGAACTCTTTAGGTTTCATACAGTGAAGGACCAGAAACCAGTTCTTCCAAAAATCTTCCACAGCATCACGCAAAATTGGCTGGACAGAATTTAATGAAACTTTGTCAGTTCTTCATTTGTTGATTGAAGCTAAACGTGCACCACAAATGAAATTAAAATGTTGAGTGAAAGTGAAGTTATGAGCAGTTATGTTCTAGATTACAAACCGAAAGTTTTGAAGTGGTATAAGTGAATTTTAACATGCTGGAGTTACTTTATGTACTTTTTCGATTTCTCATCTGTGATTCTCTCGCCGATTCCCGAACAGGGAGTGTATTTGGCTGACGATGAAAGAAGTACAACTTAGCGTAAAGAGGGTGTAAGATATTCAACCTTACAAAATTTTATTTCTTCGCATTAATAGGTTATGCAGAGAGTTCTGCCGTACAGAAAGACAGGCAGACATTTATTGGAGCTTCAAACTGAAATAATATTATCACTAATTACGTTGAAGCTGATTAGCTTATTTTTAGCTTTAATCTCTTAACCATTTCTAAAAACTCTTTTTCCGTCTAATAAACTTCTCCGTACAAATATTCACAATTAAATCATGTTTACAGTTTTTTTTTTGCTTTTGCTTTTTAAAATAAGAGCTTTATTAATTCATGGTAGATTAGAAGATCATGTGGAACATCTGTCATTCAACACCATTTAAGTTGGCTATTACTCTAGTAATATCATACAAAAAGAAAAATGCATTAATATACAAAATAATAACATTAATATACAAAAACCTGTGATTTGTCATGTATCCAGAACTACTATCAGAGATATTTATGTTGTAGAAAACTAATAATAATGGTATATAATAAAATATATAATGTAATGAACAAAGGTGAGTCAGAAATTATCCACACTCTGGCGAAAGAATTTACTTTAATTAACTTTTAGAAAAGATAAATATAATGTTTCGACACAATCTCCTTTGCTTTTCAATACACTTTGTTCATCCGTTAACAAGCTTTCGTATTCCCTCACTCATTTTTTACCACTAATCTTTACTTCTTAATCAGAAGTGAATCTTCGTCCTCGTTGGCCTACTTTCAGGAGAAAGGCCGAAGGCGCAAGATCAGGATTATAGGGAGGATGTTTTAACATCTCACAATTAAGTTTTTGCAGAGTGTTGACAATGTGGGCAGAAGTGTGTAGACATGCATCATTGTGGAAGATCACAACGCCCTTGGATAGCAGTCCTCTGCCATTGCACTGCTGATTGGTGAACTTTTTTCCTGATTTTTTTCTTCCATGATCCTTGAGAATCCCAAAAAAAAGTAAGCATCAGTTTCCCAGCTGATGGTTGCCTTTTGAACATTTTCTTGGTCTGCGATTGAGGATGTTCTCATTCCATACTCTGCTGTTTGCTCTCAGACTAGTAGTGATGATTCTCTTTAAAAAAAAAAAAACTTTCACCTTCCTTGGAGTGTCGGTCCAAATTCTGTTGGCAGATATCCAGACACCCTGCTCTACTTTTATGCAAATCACAAGTGGGGCATCAATTTTTGCTCGCACCACAGTTACAAATAAACTGATGTAACACGTTCACACCCGCAATGCAGTGACTGGGGAGATAGTAGCCTTGAACAGATAAGCCCTGATAAGAAAGTGATGACTGGAGTGCGGATAATTTTTGACTCAACCGCATAATATTTATAGACATTCTAGATTTCTGGTCAGTGTGTTTGCTTCCTACTGTACGTATTTATGTTTTTATGGCTGTAAAGGTTTGACTCTATAAGACTGGAATATAGAAATGTTTTTTTTTTTTTGTCTGGGTTTTCTCTCAGTTCATTGACTGGCTCTTCAGCCTGACAGAAGCCCCTGAGGAATCTTTAGCGCAGATAGCAAGAGGTGAGAAACTGCTGAAGATGTGGTAGCAACATATTTTTTCCAGACAATATACCATGTGTCTTGAAATAGTTTAGAAAACAATTATTACCTATTGAAGAACATTAATACAATGATCTCTAACCAGCTTTATTTGGTTTCCTCAGCTGCCTTGCTAGCATTGAAGTCCACCCCAGAGTTCAAAAAGAAGACCGTGTGGACCAGAGCATATGGCTGGTGATCTTCCATCCGAGTCCTTTATAACATACAGTCTAGTATGTCAGGACGTTCAAGTCAAACAGGGTCTTTTAAATGCAGAATAACAGAACCAGTTACTGTATAAGAGTAAAACCTACCTTTATTTCTATATATAATCCCCTTCTAAACTAATGCACGTATCCCAGCATTTCACTAGTGCTTGTTCACCATCAAGGTAAAAAGGTTTTCTCAGTACACCAAAGCCATGATCAGGCTGCTTGCTTCAGGTCTGTAACGCTGGCCTCCGGGAAACCCCTTTTAATAGCCTAAACATGCAGAAATGGCTTGGAGTGATGTGGCAATAACTCCCAGCTGAGTTCCTGTAATTGTAATGTTCAGCAAAAAACAGAACGCCCTTTTTTTTCTGAAAGCATTCCACAAAGCATTCCCTTGCGAAAGACCGCAGTGGGTTCTGAGACGCATACGACCTTCTTTAAAGCATTTGCACCATTCAGATGTTTTCCTGCGGCTAAGAGCCTCATCACTGTACTGTGCATGTCAATTGCACAATTACTGTAAGTCTTCTGTAAATGTCAATTAGTTTTATGCTTTCATTCATAAGAAATGTTATCACAAGTCCCGGTTTGACATGAACGCCCCTTGTACATACAGAATGTCCTTGTCTACATGGCTGTCAATGTTAAATAAAAAAAACTGTTTACAAGTAAAAACAAAATTGTTTACATGTTAGGGCAATGATCAAGATTGAAATCTGAAACCGTAATGTCCTATACAGTAAAACAAAATACTTGCATGCTTTTGGGAGGCCCTGTTGCAACAGTTTAAATGTTTTTCCATAATATACCAGTTCCAAGCTGCCATAATTTACACTGTTCCTATGAAAATAGGCAAGATGCACTTATTTTATTGTCATCATTCCATTACATTTCCGTACCACATTATATGTTACACACTTGCTATGCCATAAACTCCCAGTATTAATTGCCAAATCTAAGGATGCATATTTGGGAATAGTGTTCTTTTCCCCCCCTTGAACAAGGTTATACTATTTTGTGCAGTAAACATGGAGAAGTGGCATTAATTTCCGTTTGTGTCAGCCCATTTTTATCTTCTTATTCCAGCTGTCAAGGGACTGACTCCTTTCTCTGAGTAAGTTTCGTACTGTTAAGCCAGAACCTTCAAAACACAAAATAAAAGGCATGTATTCAACATTTTTAGCAAACTTATTTATAATGTGTTAATTGTATAGCATTCAGGTTCTCACCTACTGCCAACAGAGGGAGGTAAGCCATTAGCAAGTATGGGAAGTGTACATAGACGGGGACAGGTGTTTCTAGCTGGACAGAATATGTGCCTTGTGACTCATAATACGGCAGGGCCTGTACAATACCGATTCCTAAAAACAAACAAAAAAAACATCAAGGAATCTCATGTCTTTAAAGATGGCACCCAAAACACCTTACAAAAAAGGTGTTTGCTGTTAGCTCTGTTCGCTCTGTCTTTCTATGCTTTAGACATTTCATAAATGTTAGTCATTTGGCCGTGGTGCAGCTGGAATGTTCTGTTATCAACATATTTCCTGAAACCCACATGCACACACTTGCTGTCTCAGCCAACACTCTCACTTAGGCTTTTGCTCTGCATGATTTCCTGCTTGCTCAAATATCTGTTTCCTAACCATGTGCACTATGTGCCTGACTTTAATTAAACAATGGCCTGGGCTTGTGTTTACACCATCCACATGGCCACCAATCAAGACTTTGCAAATGTTTATTCTTAACTCCACAAAACTTTCTCATTGTAATTTGTTGCTCTGGCTTCATTTTACAGATCTTACATCGTATTACAGATCTTACATAGTAAAATTGAACCGTCAAAATTCCAGCTTATTCCATGGTTAATGCCCTATCAGCCTGATCACACCCGTCATTCCCCTGCTCTTTTTATTATGTGAAATTAACTTGAGTGACTACACTTTCCACAGACGAAAAGAGATGAAAATTATTAATTTAATATAACAAAGAAAAATATACAGTAGTAACCTATTTTGGCTCTTTGTCAGTGAAGGCACTAAACTGACCATAATCTCAAATTTGATAGGCTTGAGAAATCCAAACTGTCTTAAATCAAAGTTGTGGTGCATATATTTACATTACCATAGATCTTGGTTGTTATAAATAGGATTTCACTGACTGTGAAGTTTGCCACTCTGAATGCGTGTTCATAAACATAACATAAAACAATCTGGGTCAAATTCCACAACCCTCGTTCAATGCAAAAATGCATTTCAAAATTAAGCTGTGACTCATATGACTTTCATGCAATTTAGCTAAACTGTGAGTCTAGTATAAATTTAGCTCTTTTCTTTCCCAGAAAATAGCCGTATGACTAGTTCTGATTAGCCATACAGCTAGTCAGCTGGGAAAAAAAGTTTATATTTGTAGCAAATAACTGTCATTTTGAAAGATATCAAATAGATTTTTGCTCAGCGGGATTGCAGAAGCTTCGTACGAGTCTCAACAAAACTTGGAATGCAATTTTACACAGAACGAAAGTTGTGGCATTTGAATGCGATTACTTGTATTGTACTCGTGATCTGACAAACTTCACAATCAGTGTGAAGACCAAATTATAATGACCAAAACCTATATGCATCTCAATTTTGATTTAAGAAATTTTTAGCTTCTTGTGTTTTCTTGTAGTCATACCTTCTGTGATCACAGACAGTATGTAGACTGGGATAGCGATGGTGTAGCGTGCCCACAGCATATTAAATGATGGTGTGCTAATAAGGCACATCAGTTGATATGGGTACCTGTAAGACAAAACAGCCATGCATAAACCCTTTCTCCTGGTTTTATGAAGTATGTTAATAACTAGATAATTTAGCATGCATGTTTGCTTCGTTATGAATTGTCTATATATTTTTTTATTTTCTTTTTTATGTAACATGTAATTTATGACCACGCCTTAGACACATTTATAAGTGTAAGATAGATACAGACCTTATCAGGTATAAAATATTCCACAGATAAAACAGCACACACACTACTGTTTTACTCTGAAACTCCTCTTGACTGATGATTAGGAATAAAAGGAAATTTCTCTCAACCACCTGAACAATAGAGGAAAAAATCAAAGATAAAATCCACACTTTACACATTGTGTATCATTAAATCGAAGAAAAGCTTCTACCTTATTTGGGAGACAGGTTTGTCTATAATCTATCAGCATTACCTGGACAAGCCGAGGGAGGAGTTGGCTCTCTTCTATTCCATCTGCAATATGGAAAAGCTCCAGGACGGACAGAAGCTGGCAGAGGCACATCATCACCCCCACAAAATAAAATGTGCCAGCTATGGCATCTAAATGACATGAATGAATAAAGCAAGATTAGTGCATTAGACAGTTCATTAGGGTTAATATAATATTTTATGAATAAAATTGTTATAAATGTATAACTTGGATGTTATAAAATATTATACAAAAACAAAATAATTGTTTAGTTAAATGTGTAACTGTCCCTGCAACAATAGGCAGCATTTTAAGTATCACATCCTGTTTTCTTTAGATTTGAGTATAGCCTATGTTGGGTCTGTGCAAAGTCTTACAAAAAGTGGATATAAAATAGTGTACACACCCCTTTTAAAATGCCATATAATTTTTTTTTTTTACATAACTAGAAACTAACAAAAATCATGTCAGAAATGTATTTTATATGTATGCTGCAATCCTAAACAAAAAGATTTTTAAGTATAAAAAATTTTTTTTTTAAAAGGATTCAGCCTGTTATTGTATAATATGAAAGTGTGGCTTTTTCATTATCCCGACGCTCCCGAAACGCTAAAATTTAGAGGGTGACTTCAAAAGAGGAACAAAATTCTTCCTCTTCCATCACTTGTAGAAACAGGTTGATTTCCGAGGAGGATCTTTTCCTCAAGAGCCTAAAAGAATGCTTTTTAAAAGACGGTCAAGGACGGTCTCCACCAGCTTATCCATCTTTTGGAGAAGTGTTTCGCCTAAGGTGGAGGACATGTACAGGAGGACTATAGGGAACATGGCTTATTTATTTCTCATTTAGCTCTCATTCACCTGTCAATACAGTGATTCTGAATAACCGCTAATAAAGATTAGCTGTTTCTGTAGATTTTCCTGCTGATTCCATGGCCTGCATTGAGCATGCAGAAGGGCTGTCGAAAGGCGTCAAGCATCTGAGGGGTCTAAAATACCTTCCAAAACAGCTAAAGTACTGCGGATTATAGTGTAGGCCATCATCAAGAAGTGGGGAAAAAATGACAGTATAATGAAATAACCAAATGCAGGACAGCACTCCAAAACTTACTAAAGGACAATGGATAAAAAATTGTCTATGTGGCTGCTTAGAAACCTAAGGCAAAGAAGCTGTAGAAATATCTGGTTCTGGTCACTCTCTGCATGTGATGACAATCTCTTGAATTCTTCACATGTCTGGGCTTTAGGGCCGGGTGGAGAAAAGAGGGGGAGAAAAAGCCTCCAAGCCTTCCCAACCCACCTCAAACCATGTGGCAAAATGTGTTATGGTCTGCTGAGACTAATGGTTGAACTCTCTGTTTATAATTCCAAAAGGTAAGTTTTATGTGTCAAAAAAAAAAAAAAGAACAGCATACCTACAATACAGCAGGGTCGCTTTTCTTCAGCCAGATCTGGGGCTTTTATCAAATCATGAATTTTTCCGAATACTGGTAGGAAGCTAAAAATGAAGAATGACTTGGCCTTTCAGAATAATAGCAACACAGACATGGTTTCAAATCATCAAAGGAATGGCTTCACTAAAATATAATCAACAACTTTGGGACGGCCCTGGCAGAGCCCAGACCTGATTCCAGTTGAAAATCTGTGGCATGACCTGAAGAGTGCTGTGTCCTGGAGATACTTTCACAGTTTAACAGATCTAGAAAATTCTTGCAAGGAAGAGTGGGAAATGATTACCAAGTAAAAATGCATCAAGCTGACGCATCTTACCCAATAAAAGCAAGTTTGTTTCAACAAATTATTTGTGTGCACACTTCCTGTATGCAACGAGTTACTGTAATTTATTTGTATAATGTTTCTGATTTTTTTTTTTTCCTATTTATGCTTTTTTTTTTTTTTTTTTTTACAGATTATAGGGAGGACATTAAAGGTGGAAAAGTTGAAAGTGTATATACACAGTACAGACACACCGTTTCATTCAAAGAGTTTTCTTTATTGTGTTCTTTAGCCCAAACAAGTCTCTTCTGCTTGTTGCCTGTCTTTAGCAGTGGTTTCCTAGCAGATATTCTACCATGAAGGCCTGATTCACACAGTCTCCACAGTTGTTCTAGAGACGTGTCTGCTGCTAGAACTCTGTGTGGCATTGACCTGCTCTCTGATCTGAGCTGCTGTTAACCTGCGATTTCTGAGTGACTCGGATGAACTTATCCTCCGCAGCAGAGGTGACTCTTGGTCTTCCTTTCCTGGGGCGGTCCGCATGTGAGCCAGTTTCTTTGTAGCGCTTGATGGTTTTTGTGACTGCACTTGGGGGCACTTTCAAAGTTTTCCCAATTTTTCGGACTGACTGACCTTCATTTCAAGTAATGATGGCTACTCGTTTTTTTCTTTACTTAGCTGCTTTTTTTCTTGCCATTATATATTTCACTATATATACTGGGTGAGCAAAAGTTTGTGATACATCCATATGTTCCCATTCTACAAAAACAAGCATAATGTGGTGTTGGTCCAAGCAAAATGTTGCTGTTATTTTAGCTTCCACTCTCTTAGCTGTTCCATTAGAGACACACTTTTTACCATATAGTGTATATTCTCTGGATGATTCCATGATTAAGGTGTTTAGAAATGTTTAGAAATTGCTTGATTTAAGAGAGTTGTACCACCTGAACCTCCTGAAGAATGAAAGAAGAAGAAAAGTTCTCACACTCTTGTTAATGCGATAAATCAATAATGTGTGATTAAATGTTTGTGGTATTTATTTAACAGTGATTGTCGAAGGCATCACAGCCATGCTGACAACCGGCACAACAGCACTCCCTCGTGTGTAACGTTGCTTTCATACAACAGTTCAATCAATAGATCATGATTTGGGCGGCACAGTGGTGTAGTGGTTTGCACCTCCAGGGTCTGGGTTCCAGTCCCGGCTAGGTTTGATTCCCGTGTCTGCGTGCATGGAGTTTGCAGGTTCTCCCTGTGCTTGATGGGTTTCCTTCAGGTATTCCAGTTTCCTCCCACAGTCCAAAGACCTGCAGATTAGGCTGATTGGTGTTCCCAAATTGCTCACAGTGTATGAATGAGTGTGTCCTGTGATGGATTGGCCCCCTGTCCATGGTGTACCCTGCCTCGTGCCCTAAGTCTCCTGGGACAGGCTCCAGGCCCCCCATAACCCTGAATACAGGATAAAGCAGTATAGATGACGAGATGGTGAGATTATGATTTGTTTATTTAATCAGCAGCTGGTGGAACTAACTAAATGGAGCTGGCGACTGATAGTTAGTCAGTCGCCGAGTGTTACTGTAAATTAAATGGGTGCAAGTAGTTTTAAATTCTTACAATACTACTGTATGTAGCCAAAAGTTGAGGAGAGTAAAACATGAGGGTAATTTCTCTTTGTATTTCCATTTGTTCCACTTTAGAATATCAGCTCTCTTTTTAGGGTCCTATGTTGAATCCCAAATAGTGTTTAAGGGAAAGCTGCAGCACTAGTGTATATAGGGTGTAAAATCACTTCAAGTTGAGCCCTTAATTAGGGGTTACAGCGAGATTTGAAATTCAGCCTTGTGATAGAAGCTAGTTAGCTTTCCAGCTTGGCTTAGGTAAAAATAAAACAGCATGCAGGCAATTTGGAATGACTTAAAACCAATTATTAACTAGACAAATGGAAATTTAAATAAAAAAGGTATCAGATGTATTTTCTTGTTGTGACTCGTTTTCAAAATGCATTTTGGCATGTACAGTACAGTAACTGCTCGCTCCTTAGTACTGCATTGCATAGCGATCTTTCACACTTGCTGCGACCAATCGTTAGTGGAATTGTAGAACACCTGAGGCACGGTGATATTACAGTGCATTATTACCACTCATAGAATGTCTCACATCCAATCAGATTGCCCAGTCAGAACTAACTGTTATATAAATTGAATTAACATTATTACCACCAGGTTTGATTCAAACAGGATCGAGATCACAGCAGATCCTAGGTCAAATGTCTGAAACAGCTTTTCTTCAAAACCTCTGTTTATGTGTGAAATATTTAAAGGGGTATTTGCAAATTAGTAACAAGAGTGACTAGCTTTGATGGTGGTAGATGCATCCCTGTTAAGACCATAGCTGTCGGGGATTATTTATTAATTTTTTTAATGATGTTGTGAAGTTGACTGTTGGGTCAGTTTAAAAGTATAACCTTGTTAGACAGATTATATACTGGAAATTAATTTTTAACTTTAAATAAGTCCACACACCATTAGCATGGCAGGCATTGAACTACAGTTCAAAAGGTCCCAGGTTCAAATCCCAAAACCACCAAGTTGTCCCTGTTGGGTCCTTGAGCAAGGCTCTTAATGTCAGCTAAATGCCTAAATGTAACACTTTGTTCAAAATGAATCTTGGATTCAGTGTTATTCAATATCAATCATTTCTATATCACCCGTCAGCCATAACATTAAAAACACCTGGATTTTGGATTCCCCTTGTACCCAATGACTCCACAAGACTTCTGAAGGTGTGTTGTGGTATCTGGCACCAGGACATTAGCAACAGATCCAAAAGCAGATTTTGTAGGTTGCAAAGTAGGCCTGCCATGGATCAGACTTGGTAGTCCAGCACATCCCATGGATCTTGAGATCTGGTGAATTTGGAGGCCAAACTCTTTGCCTCCTAATCCCCATACACAACAGGCTGTGATGTTGTGATACCTTTCTATTCTGGCTAGAATTAACTTTTTTGAACAATTTGTGCTACATTTGCTTTTCTGTAACCATAAATGAGCCACAGGATTGCCCACAATCCTGTCACCAGTTTCCGCACACATAACTTTGGCGCAGGTTTTACTTAATGACACAACCCCCCCCCCTACCAAGAAACCTACCACTGAGCCATGAATGGCTGTACTGAACTGTAAGGTACAATAAATGACAATAAATTACATTTTAATCTTATGGCTAATCAGTATATATATATAAGATGGGCTTAATAGCGCAGTATGGATTCACAGTTCTAGTCATGTCCTTGTTGCTACTGAATGAATCTTGGGATGTCAGAAAATGATGATTATAATAATATTGTTATGTGGTGGTACTCTGGGGAGAACTGTTTGTGTGTTTGCTCAGGACGTTTTGCTGTATAGTGCTGTACCACTTCAATTTGAAAATGTACTCTCTGATGCAGTTTACTACACTAGACTCAAAGCTAAACAAACGGCTCTACTCCTTGTTTGTATTGATTTAGCTCAAATCCTGCAGCTTACCCAGTCCAAACGAGAGAAATCTGGCGGTCATGTTGGAAAAGATCCATGTGTGTCCGCAGAACTGCAGTAAATAGTAGGAGAAGAGATAGACGAAGCCAATGCTGCACCTGTACAGGTAAAACACATGCGACTGACTGGAGCAACGAAAAGCGTTTTAATCTCTCGTGATTTCACACAGTTTCGGCTTGTTTTTCCTAAACCTCTGGACACATTACAGTCCTAAATGACTTGAGATTTGTTTTTGACCATGTGTAGACTCTCTCTCCACTCCACACCGCTTCCTGGCACGACTATTAGATCACTGTCTGCGTGCGTGTGTGTGTTTTTACACTCTCCGCTAAAACAGATGACATCGCGTTACAAACATCAGAACACACGCACACAGTTGTTATTTACACACACTTAGCTCATATAACAGCTGTCAGTGGGTTCAACATGGGCGGCAGTCGCACAGAGAGAGAGAGAGAGAGAGCAGTCGTTTCCTCACCTCATTTCCTGCGCTGTTTCTCGCTCATTTTGTTGTTGCATGTCGAACTTCTTGCTGCTCTTCGCGTCTTCAGTCCTCAGCTTCCCTCTTTTGTTCAGTGACGTAGACAGGGCAGGACCTGCGGTGGGCTTCCCTTAGTTTTGGATTCAGGCACTGGAGGAAATTCTCGCATCTTGCGGATTGGCCATGTTCTCCGAGCTTAATCCGGTGTAGACGCACCCACATTACTCTAAACTCGTCTCTGTGTCATATCCTCTATTTCTCGAACTGCTCCGCAAATTCCTCAGTCTTTATATCACTCCAGTTGGATTCAAATAAACTGGGGATTTTAGAGCAAAAGGTTTTGAGAATGACACAAATATTCATTTGCATTAATATTAACTGTGAGAGAATCTCCTGGGTCCAGGTGATTCTGTAAAAAAAAAATTTTTTTTAAATAACGGAGCTAGAACATTCTTGCAGTTTCTAGAACATTCTTATTGCCAGGTCAAGATGTATCAAGCTAATGCGTCGAGCTACATCTCAGATTGCTTAGTTTGAACTGTTGTATAAATGGAAATATCATTATTACCAGCAGTTTAATTGAAACAGTATCTAACACCCAAGTCTAAATAGTTCATTTTAAAACAGTTCATTTTAATCAGCTAATTTTCACAAAGACTACTGCTTCAGTATTTTTAGATATTTTTTTGTCAGATGTTACTATGGTATACTGAAGTATAATTACAAGCATTTCATAATTGTCAAAGATTTTTCTTGACAATTACGTTAAGTTCATGCAAAGATTCAAATATTTACAGTGTTTTTCAAGACCTCTGTTAATGAACTTCTTGGCCAAATTGTGACTGATGGCAGCCCATTCTTACATAATCAATGCTTGGAGTTTGTCAGAATTTGAGGGTTTTTATTTGAGGTCCACCAACCTCTTGAGGATTGACCACAAGTTCTCAATTGGATAAAGATATGGGGAGTTTCCAGGCCATTCACCCAATATTCCAGTGTTTTGTTTCTCGACCACTTACTTATCACTTTTGTCATATAAGCAAAAGTGCTACTTTAACAAGAAATGTTAACTATTTTTCATTTATCATCTAACAGACAATTGACTTAAACTTACCTCAACACATTACCACAGAGTATTATTGCATTGTGTCGTGGTGTTGTCATGTTGTTGCTTGTTTACACATTTGCACGTGCACTTTGTTGTCCTTTGTATAGTACTTAGATAGTTTTGTTAATGTATGGTGTTAATTTTTTTGTCTTAGCTAGTTAGTTTTGTTCATTTATGTTGTTAGTTTTATGTTGTATGTAGCACCTTGGTTCAGGAGGAACTGTGTTTCGTTTCACTGTGTACTTAACTGTATATGGTTAAAATGACAATAAAAGCCTACTTGACCTGACTTGACAACATGCTGGAAAAGGCATTGTTCATCAACTGTTCTTCTTAGTTGGGAGAAGTTGACCTCAAGTATGTTTGTATACCATTCTTTATTCATGGCTTTGTTCTTAGGAAAAATTGTACTACGTGAGTCAATTTCCTTGGCTGAAAAGCAACCCCACACATGAATGGTCTCAGGATGCTTTATTGTTGACATGACACAGGACTGATGGTTATATGCGTCTTTTTGCATAAATTGTCTTTGACACTTATGAAATGCTTATAAGGTGTGTGTCCCATTACATGCGTAAAACTAACACAGCATTTCATAAAATAAACATGCTAACAGGCAAAAATACTGGTGGTAATGTGATGTTCTGGGGCTTCTTTGACTACCAGAAAAATCCAGAAGAAGAATGTCCGACAATCCGTTCTCAAGCGCATTTGTAGCAGGACAATAATCTGGAACACATCAGCAAGTCCACCTCTGAATAGCTTAACAAAAGCAAAATTAAGGATTTGGTGTGGACTAGCCAAAGTCCAAACTTAAATCCGATTGAGATCCGTAAACAGGCCATGCTCCATGCCCCCCCATTGTGTCTAAATAAAACATTTCTGCAAAGAATAGTGGGCCAAAATTCCTCCACAGCGATGTGAAAGATTCATTGCCTGTTATCTCAGATGCTTGATTGTAGTTGTTGCCACCAAGGCTGGCACAACCAGTTATTAGGTTTAGGGGCAATTACTTTTTCACATAGGGCCAGGAAGGTTTGGACAGATTTTTTTTCCCTTAATAAATAAAATAATTCTGTAAAAACTGCATTTTAAATTTACTTGGTTATTTTTGTGCAATGTTAAAATTTGTTTGATAATCTGCGTCATTTAAGGGTGACAAATACACGCACAAAAAAATCAGGATGGGGCAAATACTATTTCGTAGTACTTTTTTTTTTACAGTTATCTGACTAGCTAATTGCTAACAAAAGACAAACATGTAGGGGAAAAATGCAAGTATGGATTTTCCACACTTTGTAGTTTAAATGCATGGAGAGCATAAATGAAGTATGTCCAAGTCCTGATCTCCATTACAGAGGTAGGTTGAATACAGCATCATGACAGATTACATCTAATATCCCAGACGTCTGTTACACCCATTAAATCACCATTACACCACAGCATGTTACTATAAATTCACAATAAGAAAACACTCAACAGCCTTATTACACATACAAAAACAACCATGAACTATTATTAGCCTACTGTATGTTCATGTTTACTTTTTCACTCGTTAATTTATCCTGGGAAAATGGGGCAAACTAAAGGAATATACACACTGTTAGGAACCTCCACTAGAGGTCACTCTGTCTGTCTGTAGTTTTTGTTGGTCGACTCAGTTTCCCAGAAGGCACCTCAGTCAGGTGATGAGTGCTCACCTGAACTGAGGTGGCTCATTAAACCTTATAAATAGCAGTTTGTTCTGGGAAACTGGGTCGAGCATTATTTGTATGTTTGTTTGTTGGTGAATGTTGATTGTTTATATCCTATATCGTCATGTGGGCATTCCTTTTGTTTGGTTTTTTGTTTCTTTGAGTTTTCTATTTTAGTTATATTATTTAACCTTTGTTTTCAGAGGGCTCTAGTTTTGTTTTCTGTATGTTCTGATGGATTCATGGAGCTGCCTTGTTCAGTGTTTAGTTAGGCTGCGTCTCCTCCTGTGTAAGTACTGTTCTGTGTATCCCCAGTGTCTGCCTTCTTGTCTAGTTCTTTGTTTGTTGCTTTCTTTTTCTGTTTAGGTATTTGTAACCCCATTGCTTAGCCGCTAGTAGGCCTAGACCGCTAGTAGGCCTAGACCGCTAGTAGGCCTAGACCGCTAGTAGGCCTAGACCGCTAGTAGGCCTAGACCGCTAGTAGGGTTAGCCCATAGTGGGATTGACTGCTAGTGGTTCTGGTCACTAGTAGGTTAGCTGCTAGTTTGGAATAGCCTCATGGGTGCCCTGCTTCTTGTCTCCTGTTTCCTTTTTAGGTCAGTACTAACCCCATTAGATACTAACCCGGTTAGGTCAGCATCCTGTCTCCATATTCCGTGTAGCTACTAACCCCACTAACCAGCCTCGTCTCTTGTTCCCCTGATCCTGTCTAGTCTCTTGTTCCCCTGATCCTGTCTAGTCTCTTGTTCCCCTGATCCTGTCTAGTCTCTTGTTCCCCTGATCCTGTCTAGTCTCTGTGCCCCTGGTCCTGTCTAGTCTCTGTGCCCCTGGTCCTGTCCAGTCTCTGTCCCTAGTTCCAGCCATGTCCTGTCCAGCCCTGTTCCTAATTCCCCTATGTGTCCTTAGTTAGCTCCAGCTCAGTTTCCTCATCCTCAGTCCCCTGTTAATCCCTAGTCCTTGTGTCAGTCCCTTGTGTTAGCGCGCCGTCCCCTGTGTTAGCGCGCCGTCCCCTATGTCTTTCCTGAGCCCTAGTTTTAGTTTACGTTTGTTATTTTGGTTCCTTTGTTTGTCTGTTTTGTTAATAAAAAGACTGTTACACCCCTCTGCATTCATGCCTACCCTCATGCCCACGGCAACCACACCATCAGCCGGTCTAGCCAAACCCACCAGCTAGACTCCATGACGCACACCTATTTGTACATACATTTACAGTTGCCAGTCCACCTATCGTTATGTCTTTTTTTATTTTTTATTTTTTTTTATCAAAGGTTAGAACAATTTCAGAAACACAAACAGAGACAAGAAATACAGTAGCCACAGATCAGAGTAATATGGAGGTACCGGTACTCCCCTCTGTACCACTACAAATTTTGAAACTTGAAATAAGGTGAGTGTGACAGGATTTACTGAAGTGGTTACGCAAGTCATTTGTCTTGGTGTTCTGTGCTGTGTCATTCCGCAGCTTGTTTAAATACAATGACAATAACCAAAAAAGCAGGGATTAGATGGGTGTAAGTAACTGGCATGAAAACATGTAGTGACAAGTATGTTTGCAGTATTGACGCACAGAGGTACTGTACTGTATGCTTTAAGACATTGGGTTTGACCTACTGTAAGCGCTCACCACAAAGGCAGCGTCATACTTATCAGTGTTATTACTAATGTTATGGACTGAATTTTAAATCTGCATCTTTGTGCTCTCAAGAGCAGTATTTGTATTCTGTATTTGTATGTTTCAACAGGTTATGGTAAACCACAATGCATTCTCTGAAGTCAAGGCAATTACAGAATGCATCTTTTTTTTTTTTCTTTTCGAAATAAAGCATTCATAATGGCAATTTCTTGGGATTTCTTGTTTTCTAAAGTAGATTTTCAAAATCTCTTATTCCTACCAGAGGTGGGCAAGGAGCACAAATACTGTAACTTTGCAAAAGTCCTCCATTTACATTATTGTTTTATTCCTTTTTTAATCACTGAGGGTGGATTGTTTTTTATTGTTATATTTGGATTTTTTTTTATTTATTATTATTTTTTTTTATCATTGTCTGTTTTAATAGCCTGTTACTACACTGCCAAGCAAACCCTCAAATTTTATGGTCTTTTTGGTTTTTATTTTTGTCTACATTGTAAAACTATTCTGAAGGCTTCCAAAATATGCACTAATCTCTTTAATCAGTTGATATTGAAATGTGTTTGTTGCTTATGCTCTGTAAACCCTTCATAAAGGCTCTAATCTGAGGGGCTGTTATTTGATGATTTTTGAGGCTGGCAACGCTAAATGGACTTCTCTGCAGCAGAGGTAAGGTTTGGTCTTGTTTTCATGAGAGCTAGTTTTATCGCGGTGTTTGATGGATTTCGCAAATGGACTTGATAATACTGTTCTTGCAAGAACTGTTTCAGAACAGCTGACTGCTACCATATGGGTTATTTCACAGGTTTGAAAAAAATCTAGTGTTCTAGGCTGTAAAAAAATGAATTCAAATGTATTGATTTAATGAAGGTATTTAGGGTTGTACAGTACTTTGGTCAAGTGTGCTGCATTTAAATGTGCGTTATAAATAAATATAAATATGATGTAATAAATAAATAATATAAAAGTATTGCGCTTGTATTAGATGACAGTAGCTTGAAAGTCATAGTAAACCATAGTAAATACTGTTTATTCACTATTTGCAACCGTCTATACTTCTGATTTTAAACACCAGCTACATGTAAACAAAGAAACTACTCATGTAGCATAAAGATATGTGAAATATGTACTTTGAAATATGTTACCTTTCACTGAATGTCAATAAAAAGAAAGTAAAATCAGTATTAATGAGAAGAGAAGCAAATTCAGATTTAGAGAACGGGATGGTTTTTCAAAAAATGCTAAAGTAGTAAATTTAAGCAGCAAATATGTGTTAGATTAATATATTAGTTTAGGACAGGTGCACTATTGTTGTCGGAGTAAAATTCCAAAATGCAGCATTCATGTGGACTGGTTGCCGTTAGCGTGCCATGTTTTGGATTCCTTGCCCTAACAACAATAGGATGAGCCAATTTTCCTTGATTGACGGCTTAGTTTTTCTCTCCTTACAATAAAACTTTTGGCTTTATATTTCAATACTAGACTCTTTTCATTGCATTTTTCCTGTTTTACTTTCAAGCAAGTTCCTAAAGAAGAACTTTTCCTAAATTAAGATCTGCAAATATTAGGAAACAAGTTATCTGTCCCCTTATACAGAAACATTTATCAGAACAATTTATGCCTATTACATAGCAGTGTAATAATTAGGGAAACTATCCTGACATCTTTAGCTATGTCACCTTCTAATTTGTACTATGTTTATTTTAGCTAGCATACTTTGTTTTATGGGTCCTAACCTGGCCACACAACTTATGTAATTAAAAACAAATTTATGACGAAAAAAAAATTAAGTATACGTGCTATAAAACTATAATAAAAGATTTTATGACAGTTTTATGGCATGCATTCTAATATTTGTCATAAATTAGAGATGAAGATCAAAGCAATGCTAACTACAGCAGACCTATCAAAATTTAGTATCTGACTAAAGCTGTGATGGTCTTGTATGTTGTGGTTGATAATACCTAGTTAACCTAAATAGCTCTGACAAATTTCAAGCCTCTGTGGCATGCCTTGCCACGTTCCTTCTGTCATTTCATCCTACATGGCTAAAAGTGTAAGAGAAAAGAAAAAAATTACTTTCTCGCATATATAGGGAAAATTCTTTTTTGCATGTCCCAGCATGTTAAACGACGTTTAGTCTTGCTCAAGAGCCTTGCTCATCAGTGGCAGCTTGGCAGGATGGAATTTAAATTCAACCTTCTGATCAAAAGCCACTAAGCTACCACTGTCCTTATTTAATAGAAGTTTCTCATAAGTTTATGCACACTGAAACTGATGGAAGGCAGTTATTTCACACCAGAGGTAATAGTAAAACAGCAAGCTTTAATATGTATATATATATACTGTATATATAAAATATATAAATGCATTTGTTAATGGCTTACAAGAAACAGGTTCAGCAGCCTGAATGCATTTTACTGAAATAAAAAAATTTGACAAGAAAATAATACAAGACAGTGAATTAAAGATACAAAGTAATCATACTAAATAACAGAGAACCCATATACATGTAAGCATGGGTCAGAAACCTGGTAAACAAACAGGGTTTCAATTTCACCTGAATTAATAATGATTAACAGGTAAAGGTGTCATAAAGGCATGTCAGTGGCAAAAAATGTGCATAAACGCTGCTCTCTGGTGCTTGATGTCAAAACTGCATTAACATTAACAGTGTCATTATGCAGAAATCAATACCCTTTTCATATTATTATCGATCATATATTTATGTCACTATTGCTATAGTTTATTTGTAATTGTACGTTTCTGTAACCCAACAGGAAGTTAATTGAACACTGCGGTTGCAGGATGGTTGTTGCCATAGCAGCCAGAGACGTCTGAGACAACTTTGCAGAAGAGAAACATAGCAAGAGTAGCCATTTTTTTTTAAATATATAAATTTTGCAATTATACAAAGTCAGCACACACCTTTTGAAAAGCCTGTATACACGAAAAATACAACGCAGAGATGTAAGACATTAAGTGTATACTGTAAATGTACAGTTAATCAGCATAAAAGACATATTGTTCATAGAACAAAAACGTTAATTTCTCAGATTTCCCAATAGCTTTTAATATTACTTTCTATGATTTCTACTTTTCTAACATTAATTTTCTCATGAAATTGGTTACTTTCCTTCAAAATACATGTATACTTTCCAAAAATATGAAGCCATCAAATTATTTGCAAATAATAAAAATTAAGCTTTTTAGTCAAATTAGATTAGTTTGTTTCAAGCATGACATCGCACGTGAAAGCTTGTACATCCAGTCAACAGGAAAAAGACAGCTAAAAATAAGAGGAAAATAAAGCATTACATTTATTTATCTTTTTCTTTCATATGTCCATCTCCTGCTTATGTCTTCTTCAGTTGAATGGACTCATAGGTATCTTGAGTACGATGTGAAAGTCCCTGTGAGAATTACAGAAAGGCATTAACGAGTTAACGAGTTTCACAACTCTCACCCACCCATGGTTAACATTTTCTAACTAAGCTGATTCTCAAGCCCTGGACCCTTGTGGGTGCACTGAGGCAGGCTGGGAAAGAGAAAGTACTAAACTATGAAGTGTAAATCATCATTCCTGGGTGTAATGAGAGGCAAAACTTACTTCGTAAACTCCTTCTGATGCTTTTTTCTGTAAGATTGAAAAGGGAAAAAAATCAAGATGCACATTTGAGAATGTAGAGAATTGCTTGCACCATACGTATAGAAATGTATAAGAGGAAGTTAGAAGTGTGAAAAATGGAAGTGGGGTGGACAGGATGAGTGTTAGAAAGAAATATATCTCACCCAACGTCAACTCACTTAAACCACAGTGTGCTTAAATATGTGCTGCTAATATTAGCTGTGGTACATCATACTGATAAAATCGAGAAAGCTGAGTGTAGTAATGCATTAATGCAAGCTATAGATGTCACACTGCTATATCTATAAAGTAGCCCAAAGGAGTCTTCGTCTGTGTGTAGAAATGGCCATTTCCCTTTCAGAAAATGTTAAAAGCAGAACTTTTTAATGGCAAACTGAAACCTTTAAAAACTCATCAGCGTGAGCGTCATTCGAAAAGATTTCAACTAAAGGCCAAATTTCTTAATGATCTCAGTAGCAGCTCATCCATGGTGGCATCTCCACTAAACAAAGGCAGGTCACTTATGTAACATTGTGATATCCCTGTGTAGTTATTGTTTTAATCCTTGTATAATTAGTGGTGTTGGTTGTATTCATTGTATATTTTTTGATTTGGCATGGGATGTTTTTGTATCTTGGTGTAGAAGGAATATCAGTCATGTTTCCTCATCGGACATTTGGCTGGTTCTCTCAAAGTTTCTGTTTTGTTACTGTGGTCAAGGACGGAGTTTGATTTTTGATGTAGGTAAGGCATTAATTAGCTTTGACATGTCATATTATTGACATTTCATTAAAGGGCCCTTAAAGAAAGTTAAGAAGACAAGTATGTATGTGTGTGTGTGTCTGTGTGTGTTACCTTTGCAGCAGTCTGTTTTTTTGAAAGTTCCTGCAGTATCTGTATGTGTGAAAACAACAAAATTCACATAAGGGAAGTGACTAACCCTTTTTTTTTTTAGTGCTTTTACAATAAAGCTGTAAAATTTACAAAAATTACAAACAATTATTACACAAAGTAGTAATAATAATAATAATAATAATAATAATAATAATAATAATAATAATAATAATAATAATAAATGAGTGAATTAAATGTGTGTACCTTCAACCTGCAGTAAAGGACAGTCAGGACAAGTCCGTATACAAACAGAATGGCATCCAAGATATAGCAGACGTACGCTTGACTTCCAGGATCCATAGCAGCTTTTACAAAAAAAGCAACAAATAGCTGTTAGTAGTAAAGATAACCTTTTCCTTGTCATGACCCTCAATGAGAAGTTTTAAGATACTGACGTAATTTTTTTTCTTTGTATTTTTTTTTTTTTACTTTTTATTAGAAATGTAAGCAGTAAAACACATCAGGAAACTAAAGTCAGCATCATGTAAATAGTGAAATGTAATGTAGTACTTTTTATCCTTTTATGGTTATGTTAAATGTTGTAGAATGTCAGTGAAAGATTATCACTAATATTATAACAACTATAAATATAACAACTATAACATATGTTATAACTGTAACATGTTATAACAACTGTAAATGTACTGCTTTTAGCTATGTCTTGAAGTTAATACGGCAAAAAAAAAAAAAACCTTATGATACTATGTCACAGTCAAGGCATTCCCATGGTGGAGAAAAATACTGATCATTACAAAGCCACTGAGCTCTCTTACCAAACTCAGTCCATATAGTACATATGTTTATGTAATTTCTGTTTTATATCATCAGACAATTGCTTAAATTATAATAATCTCATTGTATGCTGTATTATGTTTACAATTTATGTTAAAATTTTATTTACATAATCTGCTTCTATAAGCAATAATGTAGTGTTCCCTATGATTTCACAACTTAAGTCTTTAAAAGGTTCTGTTTTATTAGGAAAATCACCGGACAAAATGTGTTGTTTTAATGTAATTTAACGTGACAAAGATTTCTGTGAGGAGATATTTATATCTGTCATGTGTACAGTAAGTCCCATCTACCAGGATTTTGTCATGTCAGTAAGTTTTTTACGTCTTAACAGGAACTTACTAGTTTCACACACTATAAATGGGTAAAATGCACGATGTGCCATTTAACAGTAAATAAAATGTAATCCAATCTTTGTGGTATTAGAGGCAAAAAATAAACACTTATCGTGATCTGCTGTGGCAAGAAAATAATCCCTGCCTGGTTGCGTCATAGCTTATTTACCCTACTATAAACTGTAAGACTTAAAAAAAAAAAAAAAAAAAAAAAAACAAGCATTGACCTATAATTTTTTCACTGGAAATTATCAGTGTCTGCAGGGTTTTTTTTTTGTTGTTGTTTTTTTTGGGGGGGGGGGGGGGGGGGGGGG